>WMED01009424.1:0-16323 GCA_019650415.1 Pipa parva | reverse complement strand
GAAATCTGACAACACCAAAGGGTTCCCCTGAAGAGAAAAGGTTGAAAAACACTGCCCTAACCCAACAGTCAGGGACCAGTTCCCCTCCCAGCAAAGGTTTGATGGATGAGGAGGGTGGTGGGTGGGGCAATGTATGTTGCTGGCCACATCACCACTGTCACCCTTGCCCTAACTGACCACATGCTTTTGTGCAAATAATCACAGGCTAAATTATACTGAAAACTGAAGTGCTTCGTCTGTGTAAATCATAATGCAATGTGAAATTACAAATGTTAGGTTCAATATTTGAATACTAAAAAAACTTCTTAGTTAGCATTTTTCCACCCGACTTCCCTTTTCTAGTTCCCTATCTAAGAGAGAGGCACCCTTCCACATGAGCCACCTATAGACATGTGACTTGTATTATTAAAATAAAATCTAGCACTGGTAGATTAAATATATTATGCTAATAAAAGGGCAAGTAATGACATTTTCAATGCTAGGAAAGGATGGATAACTGGCATAAAAAAATTGAGGAGGATTATCTAAATGTTTTGCATGATGATATACCACTGGAATTCATAGCATTCACAAGAGGTTTCCCAAGTATTTTATTTACTATAACTGCACGTCCAACCTACTTTTATAAGTCTCCTGGCAGTATTATTCATTAGGCAAAGAGATAAATGATATAATTAAATTATAAAACGTAGTAAAAATTGAAAGGCTATGGCTCCTGCTAATTACATTTAGTGTTTGCTGCTCCATTAGTTTAGCAGTAAGACAACTTGATGTATTTACACAATATAAATTCCTTCTGCCTCTAATTGACTTGCTTTTATCCAAGCTGTTATTGTTTAAATTAACATACGTGCTGAGACTTCAAAGGATTCAAATTTGATTGGTTGAATGTAGTTAACCAAACTTGACATTTCTTCGTACGCAGTAGCCTCCAGACCAGCAGTACCCTGCACAGGTAGAAAGAAGAAAGTTTGATATATTACTATTGTTATATATATTGTTATTATTGTAATATATATATATTGTTCTTCAAATATTTTGAGGGAAGACACAAAATTTTAACAGGCAGTGGATAATGGATAATTATTCTAGATATTAACGTCTTGTAAGATACTATTATAGACACAAAATTCTCTAGGTATATCCAGCATAACTGAACCACCACTAGGTAATTTTGCAGTTCGCAGTCATTATAGTGAAACCAAGCTGTTTTATGATTCTAAATCCTCTGGGGGTTTATTCACTAAAGCCTGAATTGTTGTGTATAGGTGCGAATTCGCCAAATAAAGACAGTCGCAATAGGCAGCTACTGTTGCAGTCGCGTCTTTATAATGAGAATATTTTTTCAGTCGTGACTTTATTATGGGAAAATTGTCGCAATCTTAACATTAAAAAATTGTCGTGACTTTACAATGGGGAAATTGTAGCGGATTTACTGTCGGAATCCGCTGTTTGTGAATTTGACAGTCGAATTTGCACCTTAGTTAATAACCCCCATCTGTCTTTACTACTGCCATTTTTAGAGTAGCTGTATACAGCCCAGCATGACTTGGTAACAGTCTACATTACAATCCAGGTCATTATTTCTCAATTGGGATTAGGTTGAGCATGCTCATAAACAAGCAGTGCCTGAGGCATTATTAGGCAATGGGGAGTAAAATTGCAAAATTTATTCTATACTGTTTCTTCTGCCTGAAATGTAAAAACTTATATTTGCAACTAAGTTAAACAGTTGCCGGGCTTGGGTAATTTAGGTTATTCTAAGTTAGGCTAACCAACATAGAGGCATTCTTTCTGAGGCTTTAGTATCACTTTAATATGAGCAATGCTTAATAAACCAATGCTTCTATACTATGATGGGAAACATACCTCATCCGACTGCATCTGTTTCATCTCTTCTTCATTTAAATTTTCTGTCATCTCTTCATTTTCTGCCTCTTTTCCCACATCCTCTACTGGCCCATCATCTAGATGTAAACATAACATTTTTCTCATAGCAGTCCTCAAAAAACTAATACTAATATGATTATAACATTGCTTTCAAGGAAGACCTAACCCAGGGTGCATTCAGAAGATAAAAAAAAAACATTGCTTGTGTTAAAGCGGTTCTGACACAACGGTCCCATAATTGATTTAAGCAGGAATGCAATTAATCCAGTATGATAAAATATTTTATTAAATATTTAAGATTAAGATTAGGATGAGGTCCAGGATTTTTTTTTCAGTACAGGATTTAGGGGGGAATTCACCATTCAGCGAAGTGAGCTCCGAAGCCTTCGGCTCACTTCGCAAATGGTATTATGCGCTCGCTGATGTCCTGCGCGCGATCATCAGCATGCGCATTAAAGGGATTCCTGTCTCGGCGAGGCAACTCTTTTGGTCTCGCTGAGACGGGAATCCCTTTAATGCGCATGCTGATCTCCGCGAGCAGGACATCAGCATGCGCATGTCACTTGTTCCGAAGTGAGGCGAACACTACGCGCCTCACTTCGGAGGTTCCTGAATTCCCCCCATAATTTTATGGTTGTCTAGATAAAGTCAAGAAAACAGAACCCAAGAAAAGAGAACTAAAGCATCAAATCATATTTAGTAAAGTTATTTAGTACTTGAATGTAAAGGTGTGTAAAATCTCTCTACCACTCCTGACTGCAAGGTTTTTTGTAGCGCACTCTCCAAAACTGCTTCTCTGCCAGGACACTCACACTTTGTGATGCATTGGTGGTGTAAGCATGCATGGGGGACAAAAGGTAGAGAAGTAGTGGTGCATTACAACTGGCACTGGCAAAGTACTGGGGAGGCAAGATGGCTGACACAGCTATCTTCGAAACCTGCAAAATCTGAACCATTAAACAATTCCTTTCAAGGGTATAACTACAGCTGTTATAGTTGTACACTGGGGGCCCAAGGACCTGAGGTTGCTCCACTTTTAACAAATATCTTGCATCACATAATAAACACTTTAATACAGGGGTCGGCTACCTTTTGGGCTGAGAGAGCCATATAAGTGCGGCTCTCTCAGCCCTTTTAAATCCGGAGCTGCTGACGTCACATAGGTGACGTCAGCGGCTCCGGATTGGAAAGCAACCTGGAAGCCAGTGACGTCAGCGGCTCCGGATTGGCTAGCAACCTGGAAGCCGGTGACGTCAGCCGCTCTGGATTGGCTAGCAACCCGGAAGCACTGAGAGAGCTTTGTCTCTCTACAGTTTTTGTTGGTGATTAGAAGGCAGACTGTAACGAGTGGTGCTTGGATGTGAGCACTACTCGTTACAGTCAAAGAGCCAGATGCAGCCATCAAAAGAGCCACATCTGGATCAAGAGCCACAGGTTACCGACCTCTGCTTTAATATTATATGACCACATCAAAAAATGTTTCCTACAGGGACTAAAAAAAGAACTAAACTTTGGCTTAATTCCTTATTAAATCAATAAATCCGACAGCAAAGAACACAATAAACCTCAAAATGCAGAGATCTGACTCTTCATTAAGAAGTTATAAGCTCCAGCATCACATTGTTCTCTAACAATACACGGCATTGCTGTTTTAGACACGCCCACTCCCTCTCTCAAACACTTAAAACCAGATTTTTATGAAGACTTGTGCCTCAGTCTTAGGTTAGGGGAAATTTGTACAACATATGAGGAAAGGGGTTTGCTAATCCCCCAAAACGTTGTATTCATGTGCGACCCTCACACTGCAATTGATGGGGAATTTCCCCCAAGCTTTGGTTGAATGTCCTTCACTTCTTTTTGTTGACGATATATTGGTGAGCTTCATTGGACCATGGTTGATGTGCTTCCATGTACAAGATTTCCTGAAGGTACCTGAAGGATTTTTGTGAGGACCTGAGCCTCAGACCATAATGCGTGAATGTCTGAATGAGAGAGTGAGCATGTATAAAACAACACAATGGATGCCTTATACTGTTAGGGAACAATGCAATGCAGCAGCCAGTGGTACAAACTCACTCAGTGGAATCCTTATTGCAACTGTTACAAGTAGTTTCTTAACTAAAAAAAATATTGTATCATTTGCTTGACAACTAGCTTGCAATTATACTAAAGAGCAGGAAGCAACAATTGCAACAATCCTTCTAAATCTAAATGTTAATAGAACTTTGCCCTGCGTTAAAGGTTTTTCACAGAAAGTGGTACTTCTCTAATATTGAGGTCAGGAAAGATGTCAGATACCCTAGCAACATTTTTGAAGGGCCACTGTGGATCCACACTTGCCAAATATACTTGGCAACACGAGAAGACTGGGATGGCTTTATCATGAGCTAAATGTTTTATGTTTCAGGTGATAGAAAAGTTCATAAAATCAGTCTATGTCACTTTTACTAGCTATGTAGCTAAAAAAAATATATATATCTAAATATATAGCTAAAAAAAATATATAGCTAAATATATAGCTAAAAAAATATATATCTAAATATATAGCTAAAAAAAATATATAGCTAAATATATAGCTAAAAAAAATATATATCTAAATATATAGCTAAAAAAATATATAGCTAAATATATAGCTAAAAAAAACCCTTTTGAATTCTGGGCGATAATATTCCCAGTGGATGCAGGGAGCTGTCAATCAAAGTACTCTCTCCCTCAGATTATTATAGTTACTGTAAAGTAAAGACATATCATATTTTAGCTTCCCTGATATGAAACCAATTGCTGTATATGATTAAATGATCTTCTGGAGAAAGCAGGACCATCATAAGACTCTTCTGGCAAGAAAAGTCACCCTTCTGAACTAAGTGATAAGAAATAATTGAGTTTTCATGTCCATACCTGAATTTTCACTGGAAATAGAACTAGTCTGTTCTGGGGTCGTGGTTTCACTGCTAGATGACTTTTTATCTTGGTTTCCAAATGACTGGTTCTTTTTATTTTTTATAAGGATTTTTCCCAGCAGCTCTTGAGGACTTGGCAGAGGGGATCCTGATTTCAACTGAGGAAAAATAATTAAAAGATCAGATAAACATCTGTTTCTCATCCAGGGTTGACATTTCCGTTTTTCTGAAAAGTCTCTGTGATGGAATCAAGGATAAGGCAAAAGCCAATTCATTAAACCAAGTGGTTCAAGTGCATCAGTTTCCTTTGTCCAGAAAAAAACATATAACGATTTTGAATTGTTCATTTTACAAGCATGAGATATGATTTTGTTTATTAAGGAGATTTTATGATGATCATGAACATGTAGTCATTAATATACATTTTAACTTGCAATAAATCTCTTATGATGTCAAGTAAGAATACATTGTTCCAATTAAAACAGTTATTGGAATTTCACATATACAGTAGGTGCCAAGTGGGTTAAGATCTCACATCTCCCTGAATATCTCAACAATAGGCTAGTGTCAAAAGGGGTCACTAAGGAAAATGTACACTATGATTGGTCGCATTATGAGACCCATTGTCTAAAATCCGAATTCACTTATCAAATTCACTTCACTACAATTCAAGTTGCATCACCAAAATAGTCGCGATATCACTTCTCACCATTGCCTAAGCTGCGAATACACTGGTCAAACAGGCAAACAGCTGTGAACAATGTCAGATGCGTAGGATGACATAGTTGGATAGAAGTAGGATGAGGTCATACAGTATGATGCAATTTTGACAAGTGAAAGGCAGTGATGTCAGTTTCACACTATCCCGCCAACTGTATTCTGTGAATATTATAACTATTTATATGTCACCTTGTCTCTAGGTCATGCTGTCATTGAATTGCAGTTGCCATTGTCACTTTTGAATAAATAGTCACCTTATGGTAACACTGGAGCCCTGCCACCAGCTCCCCAATTCGCCAGTCTGAAGTGGCGAAATCAAACAGGTGAATTCAGAGCAGTTCACCTAGTCACATTCACACCTTCCCTCCACTCCTCCACTTAGTCAATAGTAGAAGTACCTATGCACACGCGCAAAATGATGCAAAGTGCTCCATAAGCTTGTGACTCGCGTAGTTGCTAGTATTGGTCATGTATTCACCACTTCGCAGACTTTGCTCAATAAGCAAACATGGATAAGTGGAGAGTAGATGCAAATTCACAGCTCTACGCGCCTATTTGGACTTTATTCAGTGAGGCTCTTCATCTTCTATCCAGCGTGATCTAAGCTTAAATTAAAGGGTTACATTCTTCAAGTGTTCCTATGCGTGTTGTTTACAGTGTTTGCCATACTGCTGGAGACAAGCCTTAGAACCTATATAATAAGTATGGCCACATCTGTAGATGGACAACAATTCAGTATTTAATCTAAGATAAAATATAGAATAAAAAAGACAACTTAAAGAAACAACAAAGAAAAATGTCACTAAAAAAAAATATATATTAGTATTAGACGAATTATAATGAAAAAGAGGAATAATAATTTACTCACCGGATATTTTTCCAATGTTTCTGTCAGTAACATGTCTCCAAAGATGGATCGACAGTACTCCGCCATTTTTGCCTGCTGTTTTGCACTAAATGCACCATGCAGGAAATGAAATAGATTATTTACTAGGCATTTAGCTTCTAATTCCTTTATGTTCTACATACAAACATTGCTTACATCTTTCAATAAAACACAGACATCTTTGGAAAAAGTAATCCTTTGAATTTTTGGACAACACTATTCACTGTTCCTAAACAATCCCACACCTCTTTATGAAGACTGTATACTGTATATACCAGGGGTCAGCAAAGTGCGGCTCGTGAGCCACCTGCGGGTCTTTAGCCTCGCCCATGACCTCAGATGAGTCTTCTGATTGGCCGTCGGCAGGTCATGTGGTCTGGAGATTGTGTTCCTCCTCCTTTGCAATTAGGGAGAGGTTTTAAGATGTAAACTGTTGTCGCGTGAATCCTTCTGGATCTGGTTCTTACAAACCAGGAATCCAAAAAATGATTAAATGATGAGTTTAAGGTTGTTTTTTGTAACCTATATTTTACAAAAGGTGTGTATGCATTACTGTTTGCAATGTTATGTTTAACTCATCTTACAGTGGACAGCGGATAACCGTTCCAGTTATTTGACAATCTATTTTACTGTTTTAAAATTAAACGTAGCTAAAACTAAATGCAGTGATTTATATTGCGCCAGACATGTTGTAGTTTTTTGTATGATACATTGTTATTATGTATTTTTTTACAGATATTTGTATTTTATTCAATAATGGGAGTCTACGCCTAACACTTATGGACTTTGCACCATACAGTAAGAAACTGTTGGTAATTAATTTTTTTTTTTTTGAGGGGGAGTATGGCACAGTGGTTATGGGCAGCAGAACACAGTCTTACCTGTAACCTGAGGTTACAAGTTTGAAAGCTGCCACTGCCTTAATCTACAACAGGATTGTACTTAACGCAAAAATAAAGTAATTAATATTTTTTAATCTCTAATTTAATTGTGCATATTGATATTAATTATGTATTGCTAATCACATTGTATAGTGTACAACTGGTAATGAATGGGTTAAATTTGGCACTGTTATATTGCAAGCACTAGCACTGATCCTTATCTTTCCGAGCACTAGCGCTGATCCTTATCTTTCCGAGCACTAGCACTGATCCATATCTTTCCGAGCACTAGCACTGATCCATATCTTTACGAGCACTAGTGCTGATCCTTATCTTTGATTTTATGTATATATTCTATTTTTCCTTATTTATTCATGTCTAATATCTGTATTTATCTATTGTATTTATTTATCCACTGTACTTATGTTTATTGATCTATTTATTTGAATTTATGGACCTATGTTTCAGCCCATTCTACAGCTTTTATTGTCCTATCTGTGTATGTAAGTCTTCCTCCCACTTAGATTGTAAGCTCTATAGGCAGGGACCTCCTGTGTCAACCGCAATCTATTACTTAAAGTGATGTATCCTTGTGTTATTTTACTTATATTGTTTAACGCACTTTTCCCATGTCTCTATTGTATTTGTATTGCTGAATTGTACAGTGCTACATAAATTTGTGGCGCTTTATAAATAAAATGATACATACTTACTGTACATACATACATATACTGTATATATATATACAGTACATCTCAATGGAGAATAATGGGTTTCACCACCCTCAACCAGGCAAACAATTTTCAGTGATAAAAAAGGTCAGAGGGAGCTTAATAAATATCGATGTCAGTGATATCAATATTTTACACCTAATGAAAGGGATATCGATACAGCAGGACCCTTCTTATAAGGGTTCCTGCGGGGTGATGTCGTCCCAAAACATCACCACGTGACGCGCGTATGTGATGAAGTTCGGGCGAAACGTCAGTCCGTGACATCACAGCCTGGGGTCGCGGTTCTCAAAAGGTTGAGAACCGCTGCTGTAAATAATAATTTCAGTGTATTCAGCTAAGGGACAAAATGAGCAAAAGCCAAAATGCCAGCAAATAAGAACTACGGCTCGTTTATAACAGGAAAACAAATGAACAGCAATAGCCATTGTTACATTCATTTCTAATACCTTTGTTAAGAGCTGAAACCGTCAATATTTTTTTTTCTCTTTTAATTAAAGAAATCTCTTGGCACCAATGAGAAGTTGACCCCTCCATTACAAAGGATGCAATGGTCTAGCACTAAAGAGGCACTCAAGTACAACTACTCACGAGTCAACGTGGTTTTCAAATGACAGAATCACTGGATAAGGGGTGGTTTTGAATGCAGATTCTGCGATGGCTTCAATGACATCCTAATGGAAACAAGTGTGAATGGATTGGCTTAAATGGCACTTATATACATAGAAAAGTACAACGGAAATAATGCACTAATCAAAGTCTTAAAATATATATTGTATTCATGTGTTACTTGTGATCTTATTCCACCTTAAATCAACAGCAAAATATACTACTAAAGGCAATAGAGGAGATTGGTTTTGTAACACATCGATTGGGTAATCCACCTGATAAACAGTGCAATCTGTATATGATGTCTGATCGCTTTCTACATATTATCACTTGGCTGATGATCTGTACAAACAATAGGCTTTAACTAGAGAAAACTTGAGAAATGAAACATAAAACGTACTTAATTTAGAGTACATTTGCCCTTCTTGAAGCCAAGTGAGCAAGCTGCACTCTTGCATAACTAACTGCACTGTGACAAGTGACTGATTATTTAAAGGTCAACAGGACTGGGGAGGTGGAGAACATGTGATTAATTCTATTTCGGAAAGAACTTGCTTTACTTCTCCATGGCAACAAACCAACATGTAATGCACATCTAGTGTCAGGGAAAGAGCCCTACTATTAAATACATTAATAGGATGCTTTTTTTTTTTTTTTTTAGTTTTTCTTAAATCAGCATCATTCTCTCTTTATTATTTGTTTGGCCTTGTTTATTTGTGGTGACAAGCTCTTTTACTATACAATATAATGTCCCGGGTTAGCAGTGGGAAAATGAATAATCCCAGAAGCAGGTGTGTAAGTGCTCCAACCAAATGCACAGCAAGAAAAATCAGAAAAATAAATAAGCTGCATCCCTTAAAGGAGAAATAAGGCTTCATGTGGCTTCCTCTTCACTTCCTGTTTCCTCTTCAACCTCACAGTTTTTGTTTCCTCTGCACATGCTCAAACTGCATCTAAGCATATTCAGAAGTAAAAAATTCAGATGTTAACGAGGAGGTGTGAACCCAAGGAGGGGTGTGATGAAATACCAGAAGAAATGAAAACTGCCTTTATATTGAAACAGGAGAGACTGCCGGAGTGAAAGAGGTGATCGGTAAGTATAATGAGCTAGTACAGCAGTTCTCAACCTAGCTGAGACCGCAACCCCCCCGCGATGACATCACACACTGACGTTTGGACCCCACAGCATTGCGTCGCATGTCACATAATGATATTGAGGTGCAACGTCCTCATGTACTCGTGTTATGTGATGGCGCTCGGGCCCGACGTCACCACGCAGGAACCCTTATATAATGGGACCTGCGCTCACTAGCGGATTCGTAGTGTTTTCATGACCCCTGTGAGAGCGTTGTTCGACCCCCAAAGGGGTTGCGTCCCACAGGTTGAGAAACTTGCTGAGCTAGTACTATAAGAAATCTACATTAGGTAGGTCACCAATTTCTTTTTCATTTTCAACCTGACTATTTTGTTTGCTTTTGACTTTCAGCTTCTTTGGGACCCAAAGAGATATCTCAGGGAGGGCCAAGGTTTATTTTCTTTTTACAGGGCAGTAAAAAAAGGGGTCCTGGTGCAAGAAGAGGCACTTCTAGTTAATCATTTTTTTGACAGTAAAATGATGTCCTCTTTTAAGACATTCAGCAAATCAGCATAAGGATTAAATGAAAGAATCACATTAAAGTATATATTCTTATAAGGAGCAATATTCTTTAGCGTTAAGGTTTTCTTTAACAAACTCAGGAAATGTTCCTCACTGAATTACCTACAAAATGATGTTCCACCTCTACCAGGAGTGAAATTGAGACAAATTGAGCAAAAAAGCTCAGTTTCCCACCTTAAAAAGAATTTCAGTGGTCATGGTAAAACCGTGGGTGATGATTGGCTCTTCCTCTGGTGGTTTTCCCTTCCAGCAATCAAGTTCAACACAGCGGCAGCCAGAAAGCAAAGTCTGTCTGTACATTTCAGGAGAGGAAACTCCAGAGAACTGACCAGCTGGGGGTTAGAATCAGACAGAGACTGAATGTTAAATTTGTGGTTTCGTCCTTTGAGTATATTAAAATAGCAATGCTATATTTCATTACGTTAAAGAAACAGTTAACTCAACAACCGTTATTTGTCCAGTTAAATTAATGTGTTTACAAATATATATTATTTACTAATGTAAATCCTTTTTCCATTTACAACCAGTTTCTTGTAAAAGCCCCGTCTTATCTTTCCCCCTGCTTCTTCTTCGGCATCTAAGTTTGGGACCGAATATGAAACATTTGACTGAAAGCCATCAGGAAAGGCCAGTGATAATCTTGCAGGTGCGCAACCTGGCAAATCAGTGGCATGAGATTCCAAACTTATTAACTGAAGAGGAAGTAGATAAGAAATGATGGTCATGTATATAGAAAATACATCACTGAAAATAAGTACATTTTATATATTGCGAATGTTATTAATATAAAAGGGGAGATTACAGTGTGCAAACAACAGTCGAAGACAGGACTGTTCTTTTAAAGACAAAGACCCGTCTAGGATGAATATATCACTGTACAAGCATGATCATACCTTGGCATCCAAGTTGTGTACAATACAATACTACATACCACTGAAATAAAACCATAAAAGACAGTAACTTGTATCATTACTCTACCAGAACTAAGATCCTACATCAGCGGCTATTGTTTCCCCAATGGCTGGACTAGAACAAACAACCAAGTCAGGAAATTATTATCATTTCCTTTTTAAACTTTGGAGGTAAATAATTAATATTTGCCATTTCGAGTATAATTTATTACTATGACCTGACAAGATGGTTGTCAGGGTAACATTTGCACAGTTGAATGCATATATGAGAATGTAAGTGGGGTTACCTGTGAGATATGTGTTGTGAGAGGAGTTGATAAAGTAGTGGGACAGTGGTTGGTTCATATCCTGGTACAGTAGAATCTTATCTAGAGACACAATGCTGTTTTCGGACCCACAGAGGAACCAGACCATACCTTCCGGGGACAGCTGCCCTAGAGCACAGGGAAGAGTCAGTAATGTAAATATATGTGTATGACAGAAAGGATGCCAGTTACTTGTAGTGAAGACTGCTGTTTAGGTATCTTTACTGCCACCTCCTGTCAAATTGTGCTGAATCTTTTTGGTATATTTTCTTGCTGTGGATTTCCCACACGACACTGGGGTGTGAGTCAGCCATGTTGCTCAGATGACCTTGTTTTTATAATAAGGACACTGGGAGTTCTAGATGATTCCAACACAGGATGGGGGGGAAAGAGAAGATAGAAACAGATGGGAAACCAGTAATGGGCACATAGTGGGGTAAGGGACAGAGACCCACTGTGTGCATACCCTGGGCCAGTGTGCCCTTGTGCATGCCACTGGGAGCAGGGCCAACAATGGAAATTTTGCCCCCCCACATCATGCAAATCTGGCTTCAATTTTCCCCCCTTTTCAGCACCTCTCCTTCTTACTGCTTCTGCTCAGTTTGTTCTCCCTATCCCTGTCCCCCCCCAGCCTCCCTGTTCCAATTAAACCTAGGAGCAGCTGTGTAAGAAGAGAGCTGAAGTCATTTCATTGTGGTCCGACCAGCTAAATGATAACATTATGTGCACAAATATATAAGGTACTACTATACAGTATATATAAAAGGTACAAGTGCACTGCCCAATGACTGTCAGTCTGTACCTGCTATATAATATTGCTCTGTCTAGTCCCTGGACTGGCTCAGAGACTGTAGGATATCTATGGGAAACAATACTACTAGTAATGCCTGAGATTATATTTATTATAATTAAAATTATACATACATACATACTGTACATCTAGATTCTATGCAGCCATGGCTATTGGTAATCTGGCTATAGGTGCAGTAGTCACATAAGTACATTGCCATTATCTGTTGCACATAGAAATAGCTGGGGGGCCTGCTGAAGCCTGGGCCCACCGAGAGATTCCTCTTTGTACTGGTTGCCCAGTCTGGTACTGTTTTTTTATATGACTGTAGCATATTATAATTACAGCAGACTTCTATCCCCCTGCTACAGACCACTGCAGGCTGAGCAGGATGTCTACTAGACTTTAAGTCTTCAGCGCTCTCTACTGGCAGACCAAAGGAATGACCATGGTAGCAAATGAAAAAATAATACGTAGATCCATTTGGCAGAGCTCACCTACCTCCAACTATCCGTTAGGGAGAGAGGGTTTTACATGGTTCTTTTCCCAGTACTTTAACATCATATTAAATGCCAGTTTTTGCCTACAATAGTTTTGCAGTGCAACAATTCTACAATACACTTTAACTGAATTTAAGAGATATTTGTTCACAATGGACTTAATTATTAATATGTTGTAAAAGCAGTATTCTAAGACCGTTTCGACTGCCCTTGTAACTGTTTGATTGTGTTTTCCTTCTTTTTTTTTTGTTGCGCTATATATTTTTATATATAAAAAAACAAGGGTTGAACTAATTTTTCATTACTTAGCTTTATGTTATGAATATATACAATCAATCTTCTAGTATGTACATAACATAACCTAGAGCCTGGTTGCTAGGTTAATGAATCCCTAGCAACCAGAAGACCATAAATATATATACAAGAACGAGATGCAAGCAAGTAAAATTTAGGTCATTCAAAAGTTGCAAAAAATAAAAATTGTGGACCAACTGCAAACTGTCATAGAACGACGATATCTACAATAAACTAGAAATAAACTCCAAGGGGGTAATTCAGGATAGTGCGAAGTGAGGTGCGGAGTCTTCGCCTCACTTCGCACTGACTGATATGCGCTCGCTGATGTCCTGCACGCGGACATCAGCGACCGCTTTAAAAGGGATTCCAGTCTCGGCGAGAGCAAAAGAGTTGCCTGGAGACTGGAATCCCTTTAAAGCTCTCGCTGATGTCCGTGTGCAGGACATCAGCGAGCACATATCAGTCAGTGCGAAGTGAAGCGAGGACTCCGCACCTCACTTCGCACAATAGTAAATTACCCCCCCAAGAGAACTGAGAACATTCTCATGTTTTGATTGTTACCTCTCAGGCTCCCAGTACTCTAACATAGCACTACATAATAACCTCTAACTGTGTTTTCTTTTTACACCCTTGTTTTTATTATCTACAGTATTTTCTAAATGCTTAAAAACTTGGGGGATCACTATCCTGATGGAGAAAGTGTTCTCAAGCTAAAGACATACTGTAAAAAGCCAATGTCAGCACCATGGATAGAGACCCTTGTCTTCTTTCCCCTAGGAGGAATATAGTTCATATCACAAAGGTAAAAAAAAAAAAAAATTAAAATAACATGCATCCTTAAAATTACATCTAATAATGACATTCTAAAAATGAGTACAAATTGAAATGGCTATTCTTTAACAGAAAACAGTCATATTGTTAAAAAAAAAGAAAATGTAAACTTAAATTGTAAGCTCTATGGGGCAGGGATCTCCAACCTCTTGTGTCAACCACAACATAACACTTAGGGGGTAATTCAGGAAAGATTGAACTTACCTGGCGATCCTTCGATTCACCTTGCTGAGACGGGTACACACTCCCTGGTCTCCTGCACGCGGAGATCAGCGAACGCTTTAAAGCTACTTCGGCTCACCTCACAACCACTCGAGTCGCCTCGCATCGCCAAAGTACCTTTAAAGCGTTTGCTGATCTCCGCGTGCAGAAGAGCATGGAGCGCATACCAGTCTTGGCAAGGTGAATTGAAGGATCTCCAGGTAAGTTCACTCTTTCCTGAATTACCCCCTTAAAGTGAACTACCCTTGTGATATTTTACTTGTATTCTTTAATGCACTTTTTCCATGTCTGTATTGTACTTGTATTGCTGAATTGTACAGCGCCGAGTAAATTTGTGGCGCTTTATAAATAAAATGATACATATATATATACATATGCTAGCATTTTTAATATGTAAAATGCAATTGGGCTTACAAGTAGAATTTTGCAAAAATGAAAAATAGACGCAACTACCTCAAAATAGGAGTAATGCAGTGACATAAACAGATGCAATATGGAAAAAAATCATTCTGCACCTGCGCTTTGAGGCCATTTCAGTGAAATGAGCCAGAAGGCAGGTACTATGTGACTTTATACGTCACATACAGGTGGATGGAAGAAAGCTGCAGGGGTGAGTTCTTCATCAGGATCATGAGATGAAAGCTGAATGAGCAGCAGTATGATTAGTGTACTGCTACATGTAAAGATCAGCTAAGTTTCTTTTCGGGTTATAGTTTTCTTTTAATGTTCCCTTTCTTCCAGGACTTACAATAAAGTTCAATATTATGTATAAGTCTAAACATTAATTTAGAATGAGATTAAAAAAAAACAAAAAACCAAGACTCACCCCTCTGGACGTTAATCACACTGGGCTCATATTTTTCTATAAGTGTCAGTACTTGTTCTATCTTTGCTGGAGGAAAAAGCAACTCGTTTAACCGGGAATCCCTCTGTTTATTGTTAATGAACTTGGTGAGATGATCTTTAGTCATGTAGGGTTTGGCCTTGGAGTGACTGTCAGCCCAAGAGAAATATAGGAACTGTTTAATGAAATGAAGTTTAAGAAATATATCCTTATTTATTCCAAGTATTTTAAAGAAACTGTATCATTAACTATGGAGTCATTTGGCTTATAGTAATGATCTTTCACCGGTTGCTCTCCATTAGTTTCTAAACTTCCAGTCAATACTGGGAGCTCTAGTTTAGTCAATGTTGATGTTTGCTAGAAATCATATAATTGCAAAATATAACTTTACCTTTAACTCTCCATGACTGCAAATATCCCAAACCTAATAACTGGGGTATTATGAAACATCAGTTATGCATAAAAATCACCTACTTTAGGTATTATCCACTAATACTGCAAATACTGCATAATATTACATAAGCTTAAACTCTGCCTTTTGCAAAAGAAGACCTGTTTGGAGGTACATTATTTCTTTTAAAATCAATGATTACAATGGTAAAAAACAATTCACTATATAAAGTCATTCTAGTTACTGTTTTACCATTGAAATACAGAATTTCACAGTATTTTACTCAGGAGTAGCTCACTATGCACTTAAGTTTAATAAATGTTACTTATGATGTCATGGTTGTATCATGGCACATGATCCCAATTTATAAGTGGTGAGAACATCCCCCCCACAATCAATATAAATGCTCTTAATTTAACATACAATTACATATTTAGAAACATCAATGAAGCAAGCAAGATATATTTGGGTAGGTTTTCTTTTCATGTATCAGACTCACTAGGAAGTAAAGATTTCATCTATCTCGGGCCGGGGACAGAGCTGCATAAGGAACGTCCTGAAGACAGAATCAGGAAAATCCTCTGGATTGATAGCGTCATTCTAAAAATAAAACAAGAGAGGGCAGTGATGGTACATACAACTCTAAACATCAAATGACATACATGCACAGAAGGGCCTTAAGAAGATGAAAACAGCAAGAATTCTTTTGAAAATTGTCACAGTCATGGATTTGCTATTTGAATCCGCTGTTTGAGAATTCAACAGTCGAATTCTCACTTTAGTCAATAACCCCCTAAGTGTTATATTGGAAATGTCTGCTGTTTTTATAGCAGAGCTTGCAGCTGCTTACTCCAGCCAACAGATGTCACTAGTATAGTGAGACTATATTAGTCTAGTTCAGTGGTTCTTAACCTTTTTATTGCCGTGACCCTTTAGTATAATTCCCCGTGATTTGGCG
>WMED01009423.1:4344-16323 GCA_019650415.1 Pipa parva | reverse complement strand
TGTGACCGATCGGGTCACATGAGTCAAAGTCGAGGAGCGCAACGGCGTTTAGCAAGGGGGTGCCAGTGCGTGCACCCCCTTGCTAATTGCGCCAAGGGCAACGGCCCACCCTGCCCATACGGAGAACCGGCCCTGATCTGATGCATTTCATCTGACTTTTGCTTATTCACATACATGAGTTCTTGCTGTACACAGAGCCCCTTTGTAAAATTAAGTGGAGAGAGGGCTGAGGGTACATGCTAGAATCTGAAAAGGCCCCACACAATGGAACTAGCTAGCACTGAAGACAAAGACTAACCAGACTGTTCTAAGATGACTCAACATGTGAAGGTTAAATATCAACCAATTTAATTGCTGGCCTAGTCTCCTTCTCTTCCAATAGGAACAAAGTTTACAGCAGACTGCATTGTATCTGCAAATCTTACATTCACTTTCTCAACAAGGGACAGTTAAGTATATTAACTATAATGGACATATTTATTAAAGGCTGTTGTGTCCTTTAGAGTAGACTACAGAACATACAGTATATGCACAATGTATTCATTATGAGTACAAAATAAAAAAACCTTTATAAAAAGCAATTGCTAGTGCTTTGTTTTAAACAGAATGCATGACCAGGACTGTGCTGAATTAAACAGAGAGCTGTTTGGGGTATTTTTAAAGCATCTGATCACCTCTGTCTTTCTAGAGAAAAGTGGTCACATAACATAGGACATAAGCCTTTGGTTGAGGGGTAAATACTTTGATCACTTAGGAAAGTGGTTTCAAACTCCCTGGACTATCAGGAAGCATTACACATTGAAGACTATGGGGACACATATGACATAGATGTGATTATCGCATTAAACCATTTGTAAAGTGCATGGTTAAGTACTTTATTGTTGATACATTTTGAAAACAACTCTTATTTTAACTACAGGCAGTTCTAAACGTGAAGTCCTGCCTGTGACAAAATGAAAGTACCAATATCTGCATTTTTTTTTTGCATTTCTATCAAGTGGTATTTTGCCCACAACAACCATTAATCTAAGGATTAGCAAAATATTTCAAAAGCAAAAGTTTGCCTATAAAAATATTGATTTAGATTCTTTCTTCTGCCATAGTTCCTCAATGTATAAATGCCCAGTCACATCCTTTCAAAAGCAAAGAGCAGGCAACTCTGCCTGCTTTCTTTGTGTCTTTATCATTACTGTTAGCAGCCATGTTGTTAAACAGACTTCAACCAGTTCCATTTTAATAGCTAAATATCAATCTAGACATAACTTAGAAATGTTGGAAGCACAGATTAGCTATATAGTAACATCTAAGGCATTTTTATTTGTTGGAGTTACTGTTGCATACGATGGGATTTAAGTTTTGCACAATTGCTCAAGGCTTCATTTGTGTATAATTGCTGGAAACTTAAAGGGGATGTTGAATTTATATGTAATAGTTACATTTTTAACTACTTAACTTTTTCTTTCATAAATCTCTGCATACTTACTGTTTGCATTACTGTTACCGATTTCATTGGGGGCATTTTTATTTGAAATGGGCACCAGCAGAGAATGAACTAAAGCAAACATTAAGCTTAAGTACCGACAGTAAAAGTGTGCTCTTTAGGAAGGTTAGTGTCATCATTAAAGGTGCTTTGTCAAATTAAAGGACTGTATACTTAACTTGAAAGTAGAGGCTTCTGTGAATCAAAAAGATACTGCATGTATAAAGAGGGCATATTCCCAGTCATTTTAAGGGCATTTTTCCCTTTAAACATGTGACTTTTTCTGTGGGTCAACTTTAAAGAGATTTGAATGACCACAAACATTTGAAAACGAATTGAATGATATTTACGCACTTCTCTAATATACTTGATTTATTTATGTGCGATTTATTTGATTCAATCTCTATAAGTCATTAAACAATTTAAGTTGTTAAAATAAAAAGCTCCTTCACATGAAACAAGGAAATGTATTTCAGTCTACAGTTTGGCCAGCAGAGGGCAAGATTCTACTGAAGCAAGAAGTTCAATTAAGGGCATTGGTTTTCAGAGACTTCAGGTTATCCTAATAGGAACAGTAGTGAATCAGTCATTGGATTAGACATCTTCTCAGGTTAACCTGCGAGCATGTCCTTACAATGTACTGTGGTGAGTCTATTGGATTCAAATTCAGCTTTCAAAGTTTCTATGTAAACTTTACAGTGGAATATACAAATCAGCAAGGCAGAGCTGTACAAACGCTATATAGGGAGAGAGCGCAATCTCATCTCTCCTTGTATATTTGATGTAACAGCGCTTTTTAAGGGGAAAAAATCCTAGGTGGAAAAGGGCTGTATTCTATTAGATCAGTGGTCCTCAAACTTTTTTATTGCTGCAACCCTTTATCCGTGACTGCTACAATTTTAAAGTTGCGACCATGACAATATTTCACATGGAAATATTGCGTAGTCGAGACTCTACTATGGAGGTATTGTCGCGGCCATGACTTTACAATTGTTGTGGTCGCGGATAAAGGGCATCAAAAATCCAGAGGGGTGTTAGGCGACCCCTGGCTGATTGTCATGTGACCCCTAGGTTGAGAACTGCTGCGTTAGATTATAAAGTTACACATCTTGATAAGGGTAAATTAGTGGATATTCCAGTAGTGTTTCCTTTCAGGTTTTGAAGTTCCAGTTTATTATTACAGAATATGTCAATATTTGTTGACAAATTCACACATCTACTGCAAAACTCCCACTTAGATGAATTTCCTTTTGTGGCCAGGGCCGGCTGCAGGGTTGCAAACTTGACAAAGTGCCCAGGGCACCCAACACCTGGGGAGGGTCCTTCTGCAAACACTCTGTCTGTCTGACACTGGCTTTAAACATACAGTCCCATTTTACAGGTCCCGTCCCACAGTCCCTCTTCCCAGAGGAAAGTCCCTCTGTCCGCTTCCAACACAGCCAATAAGAATGAAGTAGGTGGTGGCCTGGGGAAAAAAAACTATGTCCCTAGAACCCAAACAATCAAAAATAAGTGGGTGGCTCTGGTGATATCACTGCCAGGTGGGAATGGTGCTTTCCTCTCTGGCAGGCTGGGAGATAAGCTTTTGCTCACTCTGTCTCAAACCCGCCCTGCCTGTGGTTCCAGCAACCTTGTGGCTTGAACATATGCTGATGTTAAAATAGAAAAAAAAGAAACAATGGCAGGGGGGAACTGCAATTTAATGAATGTGAATGAATGTGGTGGGATACTGGAAAGTAACTGTCTTTGCAAAACTGGAATGTGTTTAGGAAAAATAAACTGCGCTGATGAGAGAGAGATCTTTCTTGTCCAGTACAATTTCTACAGAGAGAGGTTTTGAGATCTGAAACAAAATGGCCAAATACTGGGTAACAAAATTGCTAAACGTAACCGATTGGGGTTTATATATTGTGATCTGACAATGACGACATTACACTGCTGTCATTGTAACAATGGATTCCTCAGTTTGTTTGAAAGAGATAGAAAGCTTCATTCAAGAAGAAGCTAAGTAAATGTGATTATGGTCGCACATGAAACAGTAATAATACAGTAGTGTATTAATACCATAATACAGAAAATAAGAAATAACAGTGTTCTTTTCAAATGCTCTCTATGGCAGACAAATTGGCTAATAAAGTATAGCTAGGATCCTTAGAGCGAAATTTATTAAACTCGGAGACACCGCTCTCGGTCTTTCCAAGTTTACCGAGCGAGATCTTTCATTGTTCTTGTGAAATTTTTTCCATTTTTCGAGATTGAGTTTTTTTATCTCGATTTTTTCAAATATTTTCGATGAAAAGGTAGCCATACTTTACATGAGTAGCATGGCTACCTTTCCATCGAAAAGTGCAAAAAATCAAGATGGAAAAACTTGATCTTCAAAAACCCAAAAAATCTCACGAGAACAATGTGAGATCTCGCTCGGTAAACTTGGAAGGACCGAGAGCGGTCTCTCCGAGTTTAATAAATTTCACCCTTAGTTCCAAAAGATCATCATAATCGAATTCTATCATCTTTCTGAATAGCGTGCTACTAGAAGGTATCTATTAATTAAAGGTAATAGCTGATATTTCATCATCAAAGAAAGCTGTTTGGGAGCTCTGACAAACCTGAAATACAAATATGCAGTGTGTATTGTACATGCTCCAATAGCATAAGATCTCTTATTAGTGCATGCACAGGCTTGAGTGTGTGGGCAAAAAATAATATCGTTACCAACAATATGTATGTAACGAGTATCTAAAATAGGTTAAATAGAAGAGGAAATTTTGAGATCTCATCAAAGAATGCTTGGACAAGTACAGGCTTGCCCAATAGTGTCCTTTGCTAGTAATCCTGAACAATTAGACAGAAGACTGAAACAATGTTTTCCTTTATAATCCTTCATTTGCATTGCTCTAAACTCATTATGTGGGCAACAGTATATTTCTGTACAAATTCCCTTCTTTTTTTTAAATGGATATTAATGGATATTTAAGGGAATATATATATATATATATATATATATGTAGTTTTAATTAGAAAAGACCTCAAACTGAATATTACATTCTTTAAAAGCTTCTTTCAGTACACAGATTTCATTTATCACACGCCACACGCGAAGCTGATGAAGGTAAAATGGTTCATTTTTCATCCCTCTTGCTGTAATTTTTCCATTAGTGCCACGGTATTTTGTGTTTCGCTAGGATTTAGACCCTGTAATGTACTGAAATAAAGGAAAAGGTTCCACAAATGAGAATTTTCTCAGTCTGAACAGATTTCAAGAGGTAAATCAACATTAAATTAAAACAAAAGTGAATGATTAAAAAGCATAAAAAAAGTAGGATTCCCCCCCCCCCAATGATACTGGTTCTTTAAGGAGCAGTAAATGGGCCAGATGTGCTTCCTGACAATGAGAAATACTATGTTTAGCTCTGGTTGCTAAGAAAAACATGGCAATGGTAATTTGGCCAGAAGGAGGCACTGTTTTACTAGAGTCGCTTGGGTACTCATAATACATCTGATTGATCATCACGGTTTCATCAGAAATCTAACCAATGAATAATCTGCTCTTTATTACTATTCTGTCCACAGCACATTATTTAACTGTAGGGAAAAGAAGACCATAAAGAGTTGCTCAGGGCTAAAACATTTAGTAGTGATAAAGTCCAGTCCCAACAGCCCCAGCTGGGGATGACTGTAAGAAATGTAACATAACCAAGGCAACATTACACTAGTCTAGTAAATGCACAGCGCGGGCTCCACACACACACTGTAACTTGGCCAGCCAATTTAATGGCTTTTTACTGAACAGGTTTAATCATTTTTTGTGTGTGTGTATATATATATATATATATATATATTATAGTAGAATAAACAGTGTGTTGAAGCAGTTGTAAATATTATCAGGAGTCCAGCTAGAGAGGACAAGGGGGGTTAGTGGTGGAATTCTTTAATATAGAGAGACTCACAGTTTAAAATTAAACATAAATAAATGCATAATTATCCATAATATAAAGGTATGATAGTGAGATAGAGAAACAGGCAAAAAATGTTTTCACATAAACAAATTATTACAGCATAAAGCAATCAGGTGTCATATATACTGCTGGGAATGGATTAAAGCTGACAAGTGGGGGAGGGGGGGTTGGAATTCTGTGTTACAGAGATGATCATAGCTTCAAAACACACACACACACACACAGAGAAATACATACTTTACCATTATATACAGTTATGAAATCCAAGATCTACATTGAGTCCTGTATTTTTGGTATTGAAACGCATTATTTTCAGTTTGAAAGTTTTTCTTTCTTATGTGATTTTAAAGGTCCCTTTGAGCATTTTGATTTTTAATTGAGTGATGAACTAGATCAGGGGTCGGCAACCTATAGCTCTTGAGCCAGATGTGGCACTTTTGATGGCTGCATCTGGCTCTTTGACTGTAACAAGTGGTGCTCACATGCAAGCACCGTTCATTATATTCTGATGGCTAATCGCCGGCAAGTGATGTAGAGACAAAGCTCTCTCAGCGCTTCCAGGTTGCTAGACAATCCGGAGCCACTGACATCACCAGTTTTTGGGTTGCTAGCTAATCCGGAACCGTTGACATCACCTATGTGATGTCACATATGACGTCAGCGGCTCTGGATTCAAAAGGGCTGAGCAGAGCCACACACATATGGCTCTCTCAGCCGAAAAGGTTGCCGACCCCTGGACTCCTGACAACATTTATGACTGCTAGTAAAATATCTTCCTAACTCAGCGGTTCTCAACCTTGTTGAGACCGCGACCCCGTGACGTCACCACGCCGCGTGATGACGTTTCGGCCAAACGTCATCACGTACGCGCGTCACGTGGTGATGTTCGGCCGAAACATCATCACGCCGCGCGTCACGTGATGACGTTTACTGCCGACGTCACCCACAGGAACCCTTATAAGAAGGGTTCCTGCGGGTGCTTCCAGGAGTCGGCGTGGTTCTCGACCCCAGTGGGATGGCCTTGCGACCCCCGCCGGGGTCGCGACCCACAGGTTGAGAACCGCTGTCCTGACTGAACTCAGTATTGCTTTTAACCTGAGGAAGAGAGGGTTTCTCTTGAAAGCTTGTCTATTTAAAACGACTGTTACTCCAATAAAAAAGGTATCACCAAGTATTGCAATACTCATCTTTTATAATGTACAGTATATTAACCACACATTCAGGGCCAAATTACATATAATCTTACTGTGCAGATCAGGATGCGTGCAATACAGGGACCAGCACTGGATTTTAATGAATGAAAATCTACATCTAAGCACAATGGTTGAACCAATTTGATCCAAGAGTAATCAGATTGTGCTAGATTGCATGATGTGTGACCAAAGGCTTTAAAACTAAATACTTAAGATTTTTCCTTACACTGCCCACGCGTTCTAAAATGGCTGGTAAATTTGATTGTTTATGATGAAATAATTTAATATTACTGCATACATTTCACAGAAAGGCTGAATTGCATCCTGTTGCTCAACCAGTAGTTAAACAATAGGCCTGGTTTAAATGATGACTTATTTACCAAAGCAAGGAAATTGGCCAATCACATTGGAAAGTACTGTATGTATTAATGTTTTAGAACAGACAGCTTATGGACAATATTAGGGCACTTATGTAACATTTTTAAATTAATAAGGAATTTTGAAGAATATAATTATAAAATAAGTAAATGAGCAAATAAATACTCAACATTTTGAAGTTGGGAATTTTAGGTCAATAAAACCAATGGCCTTTAGTGCCAAATTATCACTACAAGTACATCATTGTTTAAATTTGAAGTAAATAGCACTTTTATAACAGTGGAACTGGCATGCATGTCCATCTTTGTTTAAAGGAACAGTATGGCCAAAAAAAAAACACATTTAATTATTTATGTTAATCACTAGCTTTTATTAAATGCATTTTATGATCAGTTTTTTAAAAAATTAAATTTCTTACCTGTAAAGAAGTGCTGTACAGGACTTCCGTGTTGTAGACTCCATCTTCTTTATCTGCCGGCGACTCTAAGGCGTCTTGAGTCTCCAGATTCGTTCTAAGATGCGCAGTCCTCTCCAGCCGCGCTGTTAATGAAGCCCCGCACCGGCATTTCCTATGTCGCATGGGAAAGCATGCACATGATCAAAGCACCCTCCCTTGATGACGCGCCCGCTCTCTAATGTGACATAGAAAACGCCAGTACCGGGCTTCATTATCAGCGCGGCTGGAGAGGACTGCGCTTCTTAGAAGGGATCTGCAGACTCTGGACGCTGTAGAGTCACCGCAGAGAATGAAGATGGAATCTACAACACGGAAGTCCTGTACAACACTTCTTTACAGGTAACAATTTTTTTTTTTTTTTTTAAATTGATAAAATGCATTTAATAAAAGTTAATGATTAAGATAAATAATTAAAGGCATTTTTTTTTTTTTTTTAATTTTTGGCCACATTTTTCCTTTAAATCACCAGCCTATCTGTGGGTCTGTGGTTCTCCCTGTAGAAACCAAACTTCTCTTCTGTTGTGGTTGGTGTGTTTAAAGGCTTGGGATTGGAAAGCACTAAAAAGAAGCTTGACTGTAAAAGATGTTCAGTTAAGAACCACAAAGAAATCTGCTGGGAAGGAAAATGACTTTGCCCACGTTTTATGTCATTTCGTACCTGCTAGGAATGGTGACCTTATATAAACCCTACAGTTTTACATTTAGGCTAGATTCACAATAGCCACATCTGCAATCAAGAATAGTTTCTTTTAATTATTACTCTGAAACAAATTGAGCTTACAAATAGATGACAACAACCTTAGACCACAACATTACAACACTGGCATTTTGATTTTTGTTGATTGGGATTAGTAACTATTCATTTCTCGGAGAGTGATTTTTTTTTTTTCTTTAATAGAAATTTAAAAAAAAAAACAAATGCAATATGTTTCACAACGCATGATTTAACTGTAAAATGAGAACGATTTCTTTTATGTAAACCACTTATTTTGCAAGGCTGCATTAAAATTAGGCTCATTCTTGTCTATGGTGCATTTCAAACTCAGCTTAAAATCAGCTAGTGTGTATCCAGCCTAAGAGGGGGGTTTGACAGATACTACTGAACACTCCAAAAAATGAATATGGGGAGGGGGGGGAGGTGTAATTACTTTTAGGCAAATCAGAAAATATGTGGTTAATGTATGTTGGTGATGCCCACGGCCTGAATTCTGAAATGCAAATTGTTGAATATAAATGTGAATTCGCTAGCTAATAGACTATCACTGTCGCGTCTTTATATCGAGAATATTGTCACAGTCGCCACTTTACTATGGGGAAAATTGTCACAGCTGTTACTTTAAAATTTGTCATTTTAAAAGTCGCGACTTTAAATCAGCCCATGACACGTGTGTCATAATTTTATATGCCCCCCCCCGGCCATAAAATGTTGGGCATCACTGTTGTATATATAGTAATTTATTAATTTACAGACTGATGCAATATTGACAGTTCTGGAAAGAATACCTTCCCAATGGACCAACTAAAAGAAACATTATTTTTTCTTGTTTTGTCTTCATCTGGAACAACCAGTCTACAGTATAGGTGGAAACTACACTTGTCACCTGATGGACAGATCAAGCACTAATCTGGAGCCCAGATATAAGTCATGGCTGTATCCGAAGTTCACCACCTCGTCTACTGGCTCTTCTTGTCCATCTGCTGGATCAGCACTACATGACTACTAGCCACAGTGCTACAACTCAAACATAGGCTTGCTATCAAGCACACGTTAAACTTTAGGGGATGCTAAACTATGGACTGCAGGTCATTTACTGCCAGCAGCAAAGATATCACAAAAAAAAAATCAGCATTCTTCCTTCTGTCTTCAAAGGGCTTCATCAGTACATTCACCATCATTACTTATAGCATTTCTTATTGACATAAGCAAGTTGAAAGACAAAAGAAAACTTGTAAAGCTGTTTCCCAATATGGTTCCTGAGAGAAAATGTTGCATATTCATGTGGACCCTCTCATGCCATATTTCCGGGAGTAGTATTTAACAGGTAGGGGACTGAAGGCAAAAAATAAAGACGACACAGGAAAATCCTAGGAACTAAAACAAGAAATGAAGAGAGAGGAAGAGCATTTTTGGTTAGTGGGCAGTGCCAGACTGGGTAATATACCAATGGGCACCAGAACTCCAGTCCAACACCGTTTATGGGTCCCTGATATCTTTGTTTCCTAGTTGGCCCCAGCAATCTGACGCAGTGGTAAACTTTAGCCCCGGTTAATGAGTGATTCCTTGTAATGCATGTTATTTTCCGTAGCTAATGGTATCAGTTGCAACAAGAATTCTACTGATCATGCTTGTGATGTCGGCCCTGGAATTATAATGGAAATACAAACACTAATAGCAGGGAAACTAATAAAAACACTGACAACAAACTGAAAACAATTATTTTCCAGTTATTATTATTACAATATAGCTTTAAGGCTACAGTTAGCATGCAAAAGGAAAAATCTGTTTCCGATTTTATGGAATACATATTTTATAAATACTAAATTTTTAGAATAGGAATTTCTTGGTATTTTCTCCAGTTTTATCTATTTTTATTGCATTTTGTCAGAATCTCTTTATGAAAAGGTACCCTGGAGAGCTCAGACTATAAGAGGCAACATTCTCATAGACTTTCACTTCCGTTCCATTGAGTGTCTCCCCATGGATCGAACCATGTTACATCAGTGTACAAGCCCGGGAATGCAGCCATTGGTCTGCTGACTCTTGCCTCTCGTACGCTGCAGGTTTTTTGGTGCTCCAGATCTGTCAGTTTGTATCAACACCTTCTCCAGTCATTGCCTACAGAAATAACAGCCCTCAACGAGACTGCACAAACCATTTCTGCTGCTCCAATTACTCCCTGACATATCTCTTTTGCCGCTGTTTTGCATTCTATAACCTTTCTTGCCACTGCAGGTTTTTGTCAGAACATGGAAGTGTGCATAGGAAGGATTTACTCAAGGAATTCTAGAATACTCAGTAACATTCCATTTGTGCTGCAGAACACAGTAGTACCTAGGTCCTTTGTACCATTTTGACTAAGGCATGACACCTTTATAGGCTAGTTGTTTAGAGGTGAGAATGAAGGATGTTATGGTTCTGGGACATCAGCCTTTCCATAGTGTTTTAACAGGTATGTGCACTTGGGCATTTATTTTGTGCAACTGACACACATTCAAAGCACATTTGTAAATGCATATAGAAAAAGACATAGGGGCTTATTCTTGTAGGTCAGAACATTCGTGTATAGGTTAGAATTCACCTTTATTTGCGACTTCCTGTTCTTGGCATATTCATCAACCCCTGCAATGTGGCAAATCTGCCACCTATTCGAACTTTATGTCAGGTCCAAACTTACACAGCTCTTTGCACCACTTTATGTGCAATAAGTACAGGTAATTTGCTTATTTATCAAGCATCACAGTCCATCGCAGTAGTGAATTCAACAAAGCCATACTACGTTTCAATTCAACAGATTAAAGTGGCGAATTAGTGGGGTTATGGCAACGTTCATATTGTCTGACTGACACTGCGCAAGAGACGGCTACTGACGCAGTCACTTCTTCACTATGGGATCCTCTGTTTAGTGAATAATGATTAGAGAATTCATGATGATTGAAGCACAGCAACCAGGGGTGATGAGAATTCACTCTGACAGACAAATTCTCACTGATGAATAAGCCCCATAATGTAGATGTACAGTAGTATGCACATGTGCTTTAAAATCTGTTACACATTATGTGTGGGTTTTCATTAGTTGACGCATGTTTCAAATGTAATAGGATTATCTACATTGATTACATAATGCTTGACTCATGGTAAATCCATGGTGTGTTAATGTGAGTCTTTGTGACTTTATATGCATTTACAGGTTATCAGGTTATTGTGTACATATAACCTAGCTGTGAGTATTGTAGATCTGGCTGTACCACTATACAGAATATCATTAGATATAAATACAGTAGCGCTGATTTCAGTCTACAACACCATAATTAGCAACAGGTAATACTAACAGGTATTCACATATTTATCAGTATGTGAACAAACGGCAAGTGAGGAAAGGGGAAAAATGTGGCAAAAATATAAAATATTTGTACTATTTTTTAAATAGTAGAAAATGAATATCAGTAGGAAACATATAAAGAGAACAAAAAAAAGAAAGACAGTATCTAGTTGCACACATAAAGGATATTTTATTGATTCATAGAAACTCATAAATAATGAAAACAAAGATAAAAACAATTAAATATGCCCATGCTGGGCTTAAATCCTCAGAAGAGGATAAGCACGGACCATGTCAGGCTCCACACCAAAAAACATATATAAAGAATAATAATCAGAAATCATTTAATCAGGTGATCTCACCCACCCTCTTCACTGTATCTTTAATCTGCTACCCTCAGGGAGAAGAATGCGCAGTTTAATGGCTAGGAATAGAAGACTGAAGAACAGTTTCACCGACCAGGCTGTAAGAA
>WMED01009422.1:0-16324 GCA_019650415.1 Pipa parva | reverse complement strand
ATAGATAGATAGATAGATAGATAGATAGATAGATAGATAGATAGATATAGACAGACAGACCTAGGAACTAGGATACACTGAAAACAAAATATTGGATATTTCTGTATCTTTTTCCTATTCAATGTGTTAAATTAATACTGTTTGACAAAACAAGTCCTAGGCAGTGAAGTCATCATTATATTCTATACATTATACCAGTGTTAGTAATTCTAGCTGAACAACAGCTGGGTTGAGGCATTGGTATCAGGAGACATCTATATAGAAACATATTCTAGCATTAGCAAGATCTAGAAAGAGGCCATAGCCACCATCCATGACATCATCATCATGCATGCTGAATTACACGCCATGTGAATAAAAGATTTGACATATTTTCCTCGTCAGCAGCTGTTTCAGTGGATCCTGTTCCTTGGATTCATCCAATATTAGATATCATGGCAACTCTCTTTTCTGAAGGTGTAAATTCCACACCACTTAGACCCTTTTTTTTTTCGTTGGCTGGATACCATGTCTAATTTTTACATAATATTAAGACACATCCACATCTTTCATGAAACGCTTGTATGCTATTGCCTTTAACATCATTTGGAAAAAAGCTGCTAAAATAGTTTTGGACATAATGGCCAACAGCACACAAGGGGTGAAAATTCATAAAGTTGGAAAGACCGCTCTCGATTTATCGCACATTGTTCTCACAAGATTATTGCGCACGTTTTTTTTAATCTTGAGTTTTGTGATATTTTTCAATAGAAAGGTAGCCATAGCATGGAAATATTATTTTGTTCTGACTTAGACATAAAAGTATATTGCCAACAGTAACTAAATTAACTGAGTCTACAAATTTAACTATCTCAGCAACAGGGACTGCATTCTCTCATTGTCTTCTAAACCCTTTCCTTAAAATGAAATGAACATTCTCAGTGGATCCATTCTATTAAATTTCATTATTCATATCACTATACATTATAATATGATTTATCAAAACAGAGACAAGTATCCTGTTCAGGTAAGAGATGAGAACAAAAGTTTTTAATTAGAAAGAACATGACTCAGTACAATTTTATAAGCATAGTTTAAGCATAAATATATATATAAAACTATCGTCTTTAAACTTTCCAATTTGTTTCTGTCTTCCTTTGAGTTTATTGTTATTTTTAACTCATGATAAAGTATTTGCTATTGGTAGCTTTGACCCTAGCTAGGGCAAAATTTATTAAACTCGGAAAAGCCATTTTCACTTTTCCGAGTTTAATAATTCAGAACACCCTGAAGTTTCTCGCGGTAAGTATCTCGAGATTTGCTTCGATCGATTCTTGCCGTGAGAAACTTTTTCTATTGAATATATCCATGGAAAGGTAGTTATACAGTATGGCTACCCTTTCCATGGATAAAGTCAGTAGCAAAAGTTTCTAATGGCAAATATTGATCGAAGCAAATCTCGCAATACTTACCACGAGAAATTTCAGGGTGTTCTCCCAATTAAACGTAGAAAAGCCAAAACGGCTTTTCCAAGTCTAATAAATTTCACCCCATTGGAGTTCCTTAAAAGAATTGTAACTACAGAAAGAAGTATTTCCAGTATAATAAAGTATTATTCTATCTATTTATTGGATGTTCTGGATCAGCAATCATAATGGCCATATAGCGGAGTTCCTTTTGGGAACAAAATGACTACACCTAGAAACATGATATTATTGTAACAGAGAATATAAAGATTAATGGGTTATTTTATCAAACTGCAACTTACGCTCACCAAATGAATTTGCAACAAGTATCATTCATTTGGGCCCTTATGAATCAGTCAGTTGTATCTTGTTCCCAGGTAGGAGCTATCCTATATAAAATATAGTGATCAGTTAGAAACATGACCTGGGAAAAGTGTCACATAGAAAGGAGGTTAAAAAATCACAAGTTGTAATGTTGACTTCAATGTGGCAATAATATTGGTGATCAAAATGTGAAAAATTGGTGATAATCTCCTCCCTTAGACAGTCCTTCCTATTAATAGTATTTTGATATTAATCTGAGAAAGATACAGTTATAGCAACATTTTCTTCTTTTTAAAAATCAATGGGAACATTACAACATTTCACTTTACTTGACTAAAATCACACCACTTCACATCCACTACTGTTAGACTAACTGTGCCGGACTATGCGTGAACGAATATCTGACAGTGTTTGTTGCTTCTTTGAAGGAAATCAAGAGTCCTGTCTCTCAAAACAAAGTGACATGAATTTGTTACAACTGTCGAATTCACGCTTTCATGAATAGGCCTTAAATTCATTGTTTCAATTAATAGTTTCTGGTAAACATTTTGGGGATTATTAACTATAGTCTGAATTGTCGCGTAAAATTGTGTATTTGCCAACTAATGTGGTGGTCGCACACTACTCAATAGACTGCTACTGTCGTAAATTTTCTATGGGAATATTGTAGCAGTCGTGACTTTACTATTGCCGCGATGGCGACTTTATTATGGGAATCCGCTCTTTAGTCAATAAGGAGTAGAGAATCAGGGCAAAGCCACTTTATTCATTAACCCCCTAAATCACTGGTCAAAGGCAGAAATAGTTTCAAAAGAATTTTATAAAAATAGTACATCTAACATCAACCAAAAAAATGTCAGTACTTTTTATGGATATCTAAAAATAATTCTTTCAAACAAATAGATTTGGAATTGATAACATCCCTTTAAATGTCTGCAAAGAACTACATTGGCTTAAATAAATATTTGGGAAAGTTACCAAATTCTTTTTCCTAAAGAGAAACGTCTATTATATCTTTATTTTTTTGGTAATAAAAGTCAAGCATGAATCAGTTTGTATAAGGTTCTGCTAAATGCCCAGGAAAGAATGGTTTGTATTTATGTACTGTTAATGACGTTCCACTGGGAAATCTTTTTGAATCAGTTCAAAAGCACTTTGTTATAAGTTAAGACTACAGTGAAATATGTAAACAGATGACGAATTACCATTGTGTAGCCTTTGCACAAACATTCTGATTTTTTTCTCATGATTTTTTTAAAAGTACTTTTGTATAAGCGAATTGTGAAATACCAGCGCATATCAGCACGACCTTCTGTTTGTAACAGGCAATGAGCAGTCAGGTCACAGGCTCTGTTTAGTTTTTTTTTTTTTATAAACCAAGAAACAAACAAATAAATATTATGCCTTTCATACAATGCTGATTCCATTGTAGTAACACATACATGGTACATGGTCCTTTATTATGCTAAAATGTTGTCCTGTTTAATAGTATGTTAACATATTACTTTTCTTTTAGATTATTCATTACATAATTTATTTTATAAAAAAAAACTGTATATTAAATTCCATAAGCAGAGCTAAAAAAAAAAGCAAGTTGGGGAAAAAACTATAATGTTTCAAGAAAGATGCACCTTATTTTAAATGAGTGATAATTTATGTCTGTTGGAATAAGATGACCTTTCTGGAATCATCTCCCCACCTTTAAAAGTCTTGAGCAACACCAAGCATGGAAATGTAAAACTAAAATGGAATGTGAAGGTTGGCAGTAATAACATCACTGTCTAAGACCAATATAGGAGAAGGTGAGTATAAGATTTATGACTCTTCTCATTGTGTCCAATGGTTAAACCAAATGTGATACATTTTAGTAAGAAAATATAGATTTTCAGGGAAAGACACAAAACACTGCACATTTCTGTGCAAGCAGGAAAACTGAAATTTGGTGAGATGCTTGTTATAGTTTGGTACAAAAAATAAAGACCCGAGGCCCTGTAAGTGACATCCAATGAACAGAAACATAGCAGGAGAGACTTTTGCTTCGGGAAGAGATTCACTTATAGGAATATTGTGGCGACTTTATTATGGGAAAATTGTGACGACTTTATTATGGGAAAATTATGGCGACTTTACAATATGTAAATTGTAGCGGATTTACTATGAAAATCCACTGTTTGCGAATTTGACAGTCAAATTCGCACCTTAGTGAATAACCCTCCAAGATTCTCAAGTAGAGGATGACCATGAAAATTGGAAATTTGTCAGCATTCAGATATCTTGAAGTGTCTTGTTTAATACTGGGCTACATATTTCTTTTTGGAAGGATACAGTAGGGCATATACACATAATATATATATTCCAAATATGCAATGAATATACAATGAACAAAAACAAGAATAGAAGTTTAATTTTTACAAAGAAATGTAAAGGGAAAGACTATTAAAAAATGTTTGATTCACAAACACTGTTGTAATTATGTTATAAGTCTGCATAAAACCAAGAAAAGATACGTGGAAAAAATATATATATATTCCATGGAACTCCTTCATCCTGGAATCCATCAATGCCATTTGCAAGAGGGGGAAAGTGGCCTTGGACAATAGCTGAAGCTATTTTGATCTAGTTTACAGGTAGTGTGTATCAAGGCTTCTAAGTTCATAGCAGTATTGCAAGTAGGACAGACGAATTAACTCCAAACAAGGAGCTAACAGAGGAGTTGCAAGTCTCTGAGATTCTAGGTAATTAAGCAAGTTAAGCAAAACACCACTAGCTAGAAACAATTCAATAACACTGTTTTCAACATTTTCACCAGAGCACTGCTTTGCATTTTGCTTCTGTCCATTTACATTTTGTTGGTAATTATCCCAGTAAGCGTTAAAGGCAGCTTTAAATAAAGAGATCACTAGCAAATAATGTAATTACAAGTTCAAAAGAGAATGCCACTCATTTCACTAGTGAAAATGTTTGTTTTTTTACAGAAAAACAAAAAATCTAATTTTCACATTTTGATTAATGATTGTAGAAGAACAAAGAGCAGAAGATAAATCCTTTCATATTGGAAAGCTGGTTTAATTTTTTGAATGGATAAAACAGAATACTGTTTTATCCAGCTTATGGATAAATGTTTATGTTTACCTTTACCTGTTTACCTTTATGTTTAAGGTGTTACCAGTAAATAGGAAAAATCCTGGCACATTCACTTCCCAATTCACAGAAGCCAGCAAACCCCAATACCCTCAGTAGGAAAAGACCATGCTAATTGACTACATTGCCATTAGGGGAACATTCCCATTTATTGTGGAGTGCACAAAATCATAATGTTTCATTGGGCTTTAACCTCTCCCTTCATCAAGTGTAGTGAGGTTAACACATAATGAGGTGGGGTTAAGGCCCCTTCCCCCCAAAACATTGTGATTTTGTGCACTCTGTAATAAATGGTGATGTTCACCTAATGGCAATACAGTCAAGGTATGTGCTCTTTTAACTACTAATAGGTGTTACCAGCTCTTCCTAAGGTGATAGCCCTTAAAACACAGTTGTTATATAGCTGATATACTCGTGTAGTGGTTTACTGGTCAGTAAAGATTAAAGTGTTCACTAGTGGTTCTTGCAAGGAAACTTGGACAAGTCATCTCAGAGAAGCCCTTTCACACATCAGCTACATGCACAGTTTTCTGGAAATAACAGAAACCACAGGATAGTGGACCAAACTGAAACTGACAGAAAGAAAGTGGATCAGACAGAAATCAACAGCAGAAACAGGAGACTTGTTCAGACAGGAGCCAAATACCAGAACCTCTGACAAGCACCATGTGATAGCTCAATTAGTGTTTACAGCTCTGAAAATATTTACAGCAAGCAACTCCTGGCTTAGCCTATTGCAGAGTGTCTCTGGCTTCCTTTTATATGAAGTAAACCCATCTACCGGTAATTGGTTAGAATAATATCCACAAGCTAAGTAAGTAATACAATTCATGAATTTAATACATTTTTAAGTCTGCTACTGGTCCTTTAAAGGGAGAAAATGGTGAGGGTAACAAAAACAAACTGATTGGTATTGGATTAACAAAAATGTATGTACATACTGTATGTATAATTTTATTTATAAAGCGCTACAAATTTACACAGTGCCGCACAATTCAGCAATACAAGTATAATACAGACATGGAAAAAGTGCATTACACAATACAGGTGAGTAACTTAACAGCAAAAAATCACTTTAAGTGACAGGTTGTGATTGACACAAGAGGTTGGAGGTCCCTGCTGTGTAGATCTTACAATCTAAGTGGGAGAAAGATAGAGATTGGGAGAAAGGCTGTCTCTTCTGGGGAGAGAGGGTGAGAATTCTGGCAGAAGAATTTATGATAGACTGTAGCCGAGAAAGGTGGGAAGCTGGAAGGCCAGATGAAAGAACATTGCAGTAGTTCAAGCAGGATAGGACGAGAGCATGCATGAGGGCGTTAGCAGTGGAGTGAGAGAGAAAGGGGCGGATCTTGGCAATATTGTGAAGGAAAACTCAACAGGTTTTAGCAGTGGTAAAGATGTGATTAGTGAAGGAAATGGCAGAGTCAAAAGTCACCCCAAGACAATGAAAATGAGTGAACACTGTAAGGAATCAAGTAATAATGGCACACTATCACTAATGAGTTTTGATAAAGAAGCTCTATGATTTAATTATATATAACAGTCCCCCTATACAGGTTCAGTGTAAAAACAAATGTTTTCGCTTCATATAGGAAGCCTATTTGCTTTTATCGACTTTCTAAATAATATGTGCTGAAATGCAGCTTTAGGAAAATGGTTTAAATGAAAAACAAATCCCACATGTCTAAGCCATTAATGTAAGTACCAGATTTCATTGAGGTATCTTGTTTGCCAGCAAACATTGACCTTGATTAACTTGTTTTATTTTCCTCCCTTGTGAGCTTGCAACTATGTAACTCACTCAACAATTGTTAGACTGGGTCTATTTATCACAACAGGACCGCATTCCTGGTCACAGTTACTGAAACTCAGACTTCGCACATAACTCAGTAGTCCTTATAATACCCGAGTTCAACATGCAGACACATGTTTTGCACTCAGTAAAACTACTTCAGCCGTTCTCCTTATTCTCTAAATCCCCCAACCCCACCCCGGATCCAATGAGAGCTCTCACTGCACTCAGAGGTAGTTTGTATTTATTACAGGTATCAAAAATCAACAGAAAGTGTGCAAGGACCAGTCAAAGTACCAGGGAAAACAGCGGAATTATAGTCAAGACTAGTCAGAATAGAATGAACAAGGGCATGGGCAGAACTTACAAAGGAGGTTGTCAGCTTGGGCAAGAACAAGAGGAAATGACCACACATTTATAGGCCTAAACAGGAAGAATCTGTGCAAACATTCTGCAAGTGTTCAGCCCCAGTACCAGTCTAAGGAACAGTAGGCACAGAAAACAACTTCCCAGGGAAACAAACAGAGCAGTGGTTGAGCTGCTGTCTAAAGTGCAGTAGGTTCTTTTGGTTTAATTTGGAGCAACAGATGAACCGCTACGCTGTACAAATTCACACAGGAGAATTCACACAATACAAAGGTCAGTTCAGCTATAAATGATTGAAGATGTCAACCACATATTACAGCACATGACCAACGTTGTACTGGAAACTGTAATCCTTTAGAATATTATTGAATCCCTGACATGTGATTACAACCAGCGATGCACACTCTAAGATGGAGAAGATTGACTCCATGGTGTGCCACAGTATTATGTGCCACTAAAATGATGCTAACATCAGAATAAATGCAAGCAGTCTTTAAAAAGTCATTTTTTTAATCCAATTTGTAAGTCCTTTTGGAACCCAGGGACCCATGCAAGTTATCTAAAGCATATGCCCTTGCATTCAATGCCTACAGTAGCAATGCCGCTAGTAGAATTGGCTGTAAACAAACAATTCTCACAAATTGATAAATATGTCCATCTAGGAGATTTCTTTGTCAAAAGAAATGATTGTATCATTGGTATAACTGTGAAGAGAGAATGTCAAGTAAAACAATGGTAAGGCCAATTTATCAGCTTGAAATAAAGATATAAAACTGTATTACATTTCCCTGGGGTACTGATATGGAATCATTGCCGAGATTAATTTAGGTGTGGGTTATTTATAAGACTCTATGTTTAGTAACCATAGACTGGAGAAAAGCATTCCAACAGAGAATCAAAATATCATGTATTAAAATAGTACATATTGCATTCATTAGTCTCCAGTAAGGAAGAAGTATAAATTACATGGATGCAATATGAAATTCAAACCAACATGCTGTCTTACATTCAGTAATCAATCCCATGATTCTTTCCACTGTACTTAAAGAGCACTCTAAATTTAAATGCATAAAGATGTTGGAAGGCCTAAGATGTTTTTATGATCTTATTTTAATGCAGGTTACTTATGCTTAATTGACTGTTTTATTCAATGTGAGTTTAAAGACAAATTTGCTTATATTAAAAAACATATATATATACATATATATATACATATTTACAAGTTAATTTCTAATAGTGAAAGGTGACATTTATTAGATTTTAGTTACATTCCAAGATTTGATGTAACAGAAAGTATGTAAGTATTCCTAAATAACAGATAAGCATACACAAATCAATTAAAAATGTAAATAATCCAGATCTATCCAAACGATCACTTTCTTTATCACTGCATGTGAACATATCATTAATGACAAAATATATCGATGTCACTGTTGCACCACCTACTATTTTTTGATTGGTTGCATGCTGGTTACATGTGTTTCAGGGGCCAACCATTAGGTACAGAAAAGAAAGGCAATGGGAACAGGGATGCAGGAACAGAGACCTAGAAGTGTGGAACAGTTTCCAATAAAGGTGTCCTGGACTCTACCGAATCCAGGACACTTGGGTAGTATGTGTATCATCGTCAATCTAAGAATTGTATATTAAATTATTAGAAGATCATGCCTTCTGCAGGACTGTGCTACAGTAAGGTATGAAAAACAATGAACAACAAGAATAGACATAATAATGTTAATTATTTGTGTGCAAATTTTTTCTCATCAGTGGAAATTCACAGCCCCAGCACCCGAATGCCAAATACAACCCCCCCCCCTCCAAAAGATACACCTGGAATTATAATACAATAGGAAATGGTGTTGGGGGTGTTTTGGGTAGGAAAATATTTGCCATGGGGGCAGTAATTCTGCATCAGCATGACCCACTGATGTTGAAGAGGATCTCAGTGCTACAGTGAAACAAAAAGAATATTGGTTATACATAGAACAGGAAGTTGTGCTAGGGAAAAGAAAATAACTGGTAAATATCCCCCTCCCCCTTAATAACTGCCTAGACAATATGAGCCTTTAGTTTCCCTTTAAGCTTTTTTGCTATTCTACCACAGTACGGTACTTTGATTTTTGAATGAAAATGCTCTATTTGTTTAATATTTTTTCTTCATTTTAATTTTTGCAGCGAGTTCTCTTAATTAAACCTAAATAGTAATATAACTTTTTTTTCCAATAACTGTCCCCCTTTGTGTTTAACACAAACATAAAGGTCAACTTTCCTCTTGGACTTTCCATACAGTTGTAGAGTTTGTGGGGCTATTGTTTCACCCCTAGTATCCCCTTTACTTTTACCTAACTGCCCAGACCCTTTAACACATTTATTACCAGAAGTAGAAACTTCTAGTCCTGTATAGATGATGTTGGTACTTTGCCAGTATTATAATTGATGTATTTTGTTTCAGACTGAGTTCTATGTGTTTGAATACCCTTTTCATATCTAAAAATGCATTTTATCACTTCCATTAGGAATGTAGTTAAAGTAAAGAAATTGTGCATTGAAAAACTGCACAGAGCCAAGTCGAGTCATGTAAAAGTACTATATAATTTATATGATTAGAACCTATGCCAGAAATTGAACATTCACTATATGAAATGTTATTTGTGTACAGGAGCATGGAACCTTTCCAGTATCCCATAATAATAAGTTATGAATTGCTGCTTATGTAAGATATGCCCATTTGCCAAGTGTTATGCCTAACACTTACAAGCTGTGAATTGTATACCTTGGAAAGTGTGTAAATGTTAACATTGGATCCATAATCAGAGCAAAAATATTAAAGCGTATGTATGTATGTTCCACCTAATTAGTGATTAAATGTCAAATTTTATGTTTTTTTTTAGAAAGCACTACCTATACAATATATACTGTATGTTATATTCCTATATATATATATATATATATATATATACAGTATATATATATATATATATATATATATATATATAGCACTACAAAGGTATAGAGTTAAAATAAATTATGTAAAAATCAAATTAAAGCAGCAAAGTTGGAGACAGAAAGCCTAATTGCCAGAGAGATTGATTAAAGCAAACTCAAAATGTTCTTAAATTGCATCAATAGTAAAAATGATTAAAACAGAAAGGGTTGGCCCCTTAAAAAAATAACAAGGGCGGGGATATTATGGATTAAAATGAAGAGAAAACAAATTTATTGAACAAATTTTTCTCCACTGTGTTCACAGAGGAAAATGAAATGTCAGGTGAAAGAGAAATAAAGTAAATGCTGCCTTAACTGTAGCTTGTCAAACCCAAGATGAATGTACTGCACCATCTTAACATGATTAAAATAGATAAATCACCTGATCCAGACAAAATAAACGCTAGGATCTTAAAGGAATATAGTAATATAAATATAGTAATATAGTAATATAAAGTAATAGAGTAATATAAAGACCATTATTTTTAATATTTAGGGACTCTATAATGACAGGGACTGTTCCACAGGACCATAGCAAATGGGGTTCCTATATTCAAAAAGGGGCCAAAATGTTAACCTGAACCCTGTAACTCTAATTTCTATTGTGGGTAAAATGTTTGAACTCTTTCTAAGAGACGCTATCCTGGAGTATCTCAATTCTTTTGGCCAAAAGACACACAGCAAAATATGAGCCTACAAGTCATGATGGATTAGTGTATTTTTTACATTTTCTACATGTTTTAATGTAACTTAGAACAACAATTCAGCAATATTCCCCCCCCTCCATTTTGCCTCATACAGTGCAGCAGTACTCCGCACATCACAGTAATTTTTTGTAAGCTCCTTTTGTCACGGATCTCTAGAGGCTTACTGTGACTTTACAGGATCCATCATAGAGATGTAGTGTAGTGCAAGAAGACAGACACGGAGTACTACGGGACTGGGTTCCACTGGAGGAACTGAAGCAACCAGAGCCCATTAGCTCTAGAGGCACTGGCCCATACAGAAACTGAGACAAGTGCAGGAAAGTGCAGAGACAGGAGGGTAGTGTAATCTCCTTACCACAGTGGGGTTGGCACATGATAATGCCAAGGAGCGGAGTCTAAGGAGCCCCTGGTCTTCTCCTTTAAATCCTCATCAAGGGGGTTTGGCCTTTGTGGCAGGGGACCTTCTAGAATGTGGCCCTCAGGTTAATCCCCCACTGGTGACAACTGGCTAAAACACATGCAGAGACTTCTATTGGAAAGAGGAGCTACAGAACTACAACTCATTGAATCACTTGTAGCATAGCATATCTTTAAGAATGGAGCAGTGACCAAGCACTAGGAGCAGCCAGGCAGGAACAATACTGGACATAGACCTGAAGATCATGAAGATATTCCTTGTAGATAATCTGGAACATTATGCTGAAGAGCTCTCACTCAGAAGGCTGTAACACCATTGCTAAAGAAGGCATAACATATTGAAGGTACAGGAGACATGCATAAATCCCAAGAAGAGCAGACAAGTCTGGAAACCAGCTTAAAACACATTGATGATAGAGCATTGCCTAAAGCGTAAATTCTTCCCTAAAACACTGAGTGTTCACGACAGTCGAATACAAGAACTTTCAGACTTAAACATTTCATAAACTGTAACTCAGTTAATTGTATTTACCTACTGATCTGCCCATGCGGTAAATTCTACGTAGGGAAGACTATGCAAAAAATTAAGGAAAGACTGGGACAACATCTTTCGAACATTCGACTTGCTAGACAATATATCTTAGCATCTAAGGCCATATCTTCTGTAGCTGCCCACTTCCTGCATGAACATGGCCAAAACACTAGAGGTATTAAATGCATTGGAATAGATCATGTCAAACTGTGGCGACAGGGGGTGGGGGGGGGGCGACATTGACAGAATCCTGTTACAACATGAGATTAAATGGATTTATAACCTCAATACAAAATCTCCTAATGGTTTAAATGAGGATCTGGATTTTACAGTTTTCATCTGAACTAAACAATCTAATTTGGATACATATTTTAGATTTTTGATTTACTTATTATTCTCTGACTTAAGGTTGAACATTATTAAAGACTCCAATTTATGCAAAATCCAGATGACATCTGAAGATTTTCTTCACTGCCGTGACATAGACAGAATCTCCTTTTGAGGAACTGTCTCTAACCTGCAATTTGCCCTAACATAGCTTTAAGCTTATGAAGACCTGCATTTTCACTGTGTGAACTGAGGTTCCGTTTGAAAAACTCTTTTTCGGTGGACACTGAAATGTTGGATCCTATTGTGAAGTTTGGATATACATTCATCCTATCCTTTCACTTTTTTTTTGTAACTTTATTTATATGTACATGTAACAATCCACTGTACATCAAATTTATACATAGATTATATTGAACTTGCACATTTTATGATGTTCCTTGAAGTATTGCTAATACTGTCTAACATAGATTTGTGCTTAAATATACAGCACTGGCGAATTGATCCATAACTGTTTGCATAATTAGTTAGGGAACTACAATCCCCACAATATATTTTCCATATACTTCCGGATGGTGCCTGCATAGCATTGCAACAGAACGGCCATGCGTCACCGCGTATGAATACGCGATGACTCGGCTGTCAAAATGCGTGGTGACGTCATCGCGTATACCAGTACTTATCACTATATAATCCCCTATGCTTGTGAGAAACCACATGACCACAAGAGGAAGCCGGTAAACGGCAAAACGCGTCCGGTCTGCTTCATTAAAGTGCCTGACTGCATCTGTTCCTCCATTACGTTGGAAGCCTCAGTGTCCCAACTTCACTACGATATACCGTACTTTACCTAAAAGGAGGAATTATCTGACAATACGTGACTAACTGACTGATGATATTTATACCCTAACTAGGTCTATGTACTTAACTGTCACTCAGTAACAAAGGATTTAAGTATTTAGAAACGCATGAACACTAAGGCACCTTTACATTGATTTTATTTATGTTTTAATTGATTTTAATTTTTTTTTTTGTGTGTTCTCACTGCTTATACAATTAATAAAATATCGGTATGCACTTTATAAGAGAGCCCACTCTTTCTTCCTTTGTTTAATGCATTTAGACTAGCTCCTTAGTCCCTATATAATTTTAAATAACCCTTTTGGATTGCTCACTACTGACCCTTTTTTTGTTCTACTTACCCAGTGCTTGCCGGCAATCAGAGTCAGCAGTGCATGAGTGGCTCTCATAGATAGCAGTGAGGCTCCTGACACCTTTTTCCCCAAACCCTCCCTTTCCCCATACTGTAATACCACAACCCTTCCTTTTCCAATGCTGTGCTTCCCCAACCTCCCTTTTCCCATACTGTGCTGTCTCAACCATCCCTTTCCCCATATACTAATGCCCCCAACATCCTCCCCCCCCCCCTTTCAATATGACTGGGAGGGGTGGGAACAGGAAACAGGGTGAGGGGTATGCTGGGAAAAGAAAGGGGGTCAGGCTGCGGGTAGTCAGTAGTGGGCAGGAAGGAAGAAGAAGCAGTTCCCCACCCTCCCTCCCTAGCCTATGGTGGGTGCATGATGAAAAGATGTAAGTCACAACAACTGGGGAGGTAGTCCTGAACAATGGGGTTATGAATAAGAGTGGAAGGTGATATACCTTTAGGAACTAGTGAATTTATCAAGAGTTATGTTAGTGCCAACATAAGGCATGGGGTCTCTACTTGGCAGTTGGTTTACTATCGAGCCAGTGGCATGCGGCTGATGGGGGGTGTGGTTTTATAATTTTAAAAAAAGCTTCTTGGACCATTGGCCAAGGTGTGTTTAAGTTGTATATTCTGTTACAGAATTGTTAATAAATACTGTGGCCTTTCAACCCAAAAAAAGAATGGTGAGTGTGTCATTTATTACACCTAAAAGGTTGAGATTAAGAAGGGCAAATCTTATAAGACTGTTCATCAAACCTTCACCAGTCAGGAACCTTCCCTCTGCATGATTTAAGTGGACATTACTATACTAATGCTTAAGTGTAAACCTATACTATATACATAAGATCATTTCCTAACAGAAAAAAGGAATGTAATGTGCATCAAATAAGGCAAAAGAAATATAATGCATTTCTATACAAGCACATACTGTATTTTCAGACAGAGATATACTGTGCTGTCCCTGATAAACTATTACATTCCAATTTATTTTTACTCTCACTGTACACAACATTCTATCAGGGTAGTATTGCCAACTGATACCTATATCAAATATGTTTTATTTTCAAATGTATTTCTGTCAAGTAGTTCATGTGTTATTGACCTTAGTTGATATTAACAGATGCAGATTGTTTTTATGAGGTGAAATCTGTAGAATAAAGAATCATTTGCCAATGGACATACAGTATTTTAGGTGTGTTTGGCAATGAAACTGACAGATAAACCCTTGGGATGTACCAACAGACTTGTTTTTTTTGATGATTAAAAGCTGAATTTTTCTTACCTGTAACTTTTTAGTGCAGGGGTCGGCAACTTTCAAAAGAGCCATTTTGCCCCCTCTTCCACTAAAGAAAAATAGTCTGGAGCTGCAAAACATAAAACAGCTTCTACTCTCTGCCTACTCTACCTGATTTTCCCCCATTAGAACCAAATCTTCCCCCCTTAGAATCAAATCTACCCCTTCCCTGATACAACTACTACTTGTCTAGCAATCACATTGCTTTGGCAAGGGAGTGGGGGGGGGGCAATCTTTTAAGTGCTAGGCTGCAGCGTGATTGGCCCACGCATGCAGTGAAATTAACCTCTTCCATAACAGCTGCAATTCCAAACAGAGCCACTAGGAGGCTGAAGAGCTGCAGGTTGCAGACCCTTGTTCTAGGGCAGGGGTCGGCAAACTTTTTTTGGGAGGGAGCCATTTCACTCCCTCCTCCGGCGGCGATAACTTCTTCTGAGCCGCCGGAGGAGGGAGGCGTGGCCTCTCCCGACCCCATGACCACCGACAGCCAATCAGAAGAGCCGTCGGCGGTCATGGGCGGGGCATGGGCGTGGCTTCGGCAGTGCGGCCCGAGCCACAACAAGGAGGCTAAAGAGCCGCATGTGGCTCGCGAGCCGCACTTTGCCGACCACTGTTCTAGGGGATCATATGGGAAATGTGGTAGCTTAGTGGTTAACATTGCTGCCTTGCAGCGCTGGCCTCTGGGTTCAGTTCTACCCTCGACTTCATCTGCATGAAAACATACATGTGTCTGACTACATAGAGACACTAGATTGTAAGCTCTGCGGGGCAGTGAATGATGAACCTCTGTAAAGCACTGCGTAATATAGTAGCGCTCTATAATAATGAACAAAATATATATATCAAGTACATCTCTCTGAACTCTCAGTCTGATGGGTACAAACCCCTGGTGAAGTGGGGACTTGCTACATTAAAAATTCGGAATGTGAGCTGAGAGATGACTGGTCCAGAATCTAGATGGCCTTTGTGAGGTGATTAAACAGTAATTAAAATTAGTCTTAGGTTTATACCAGCTGTGTACTGTATCTTCAGTTTCCGTTAGAGTTTTTAAAGTATTCGTTTTTTTTAAATATTTAATTGTACTCTCTTTTTATTTATAGTTAGCTTTCTTTTTTTTAACATTAGTTCTTTAAATATGGCACATAAAGTTTATCTAAGATACGTTTGAGGTTTTCATATTTTTTTTTTATTAATAAAATATAATAATTACATAACATTTGCATCAGATCTGTTTAAAATGAAACCACAGAGGTTTTGGTGGCTTTGCTCCATTAAAATTTCATATCCAGACAGCCATAGTTTCAGTTAGAAATGTCCCTTTCAGGAACATGTTGCGGTTCCTGTTGGTTTAAGCTGTTGAAAAAAAGTTTACATTTCAACAGGAAACTGCTGTTTGGATGCCTGTTATCAAAATCAAACTTACTCTGGCAGTTAAACAGACTCTTCATTTCTCTTTTACAATAAATATTGCATCTTGACAAGCATGCAGTATTCTTTGGTTAAGTCAAAATTTATATTATATCCAGTTTAAACTTAATTTGTGTTCTCAATTAATAGGCACTAATATTTAATTGCATCTCTTTATAGTTCCTGCAGTATTTCATTTTTTTAATTACATTAAATAATAATGCAAAAAACAAGAAATTCGCTTGATAATTGTAAAAATGCTAGTGAAAACTACCTCTTTAATACACACACAACATGTTTCGTGGAGACCCTTTTATCAAATGTCCCTAGTTCATCCTCACAATGTGCCACTATCTGTATATAAGTGAATATTACATCCC
>WMED01009420.1:0-16324 GCA_019650415.1 Pipa parva | reverse complement strand
CCATGTGATCGCGGCCATTTTTTTAAAAAAAACGCGCTTCGGTTCACCGAATTAGCATAATGGTTTCTTGTTGCTGAGCATTAGTTTCCTGCTGCACCTGTGCAGCATGCAAAAGCCCCTTCACTATTTCTTCCAATGCAGCCACTTTTAAGCAGGAAATCTTGAAAAACACACAAACGACCCTTTAACAACCTTGCCTTTAAGGGTAATTCTCCTTTAAGAGATTGTTATCCGCATTCTCCACCATATGTAGGGAATCACTCAAGTATTGGAACACTTGAAAAATAGACATTTTCACAGGAAAAAGTCCTTGGTTAAAACTGAAACACATTCAGATTTGATTAACAAATAAAAGTACCTTCCCTTCTCCTAGGTTGTTTCCTTGGGGTTTCACAGTGTCGCCAAGTTGTTTAGCAGAGACTTTTAACATTAGTCCCAGTTTAATCTCACCTCAGCCACAGAATTCACTTCCTGACTTCCAACTCCACCCCCAAATGGCTCTCCCAGCTCCACCCCCAAATGGATCTCCCAGCTCCACCCCCAAATGGATCTCCCAGCTCCACCCCCAAATGGATCTCCCAGCTGCCTTTTAATAAGGCTCTAGCCTGCAACTGGGGTGACTTACAAAATGTGGACTGAACTAAAGCAGTATGTCTGCATAATTGTGGGCAAAATACCTCCCCTCAAATGCAACACCCCCCACAGTATAATGACAGGCATAAGATCAGGTCTGATACACTACCTGTTCTCAATTCTGTATTACCTTTTGTGGCCTGTCACTACAGAACTGGGCACTTGATAAGAAATAAACAGCACTGATAACATTATTGCAGTGAGTCAATTATAAAGCAGTATTTTAGGTAACCTGTCAAACCCCCCCCCATACAGATTTAAAGGCAAACTAAAGTTAAAAAAAGAGATTTTAAAAACTTACCTTATAGTAAGTTCCACTGTTGCAGTCACAGCTTCATCTGGACTGTAATTTGTCTTCATTGAGGCAGAGCTCACAGCACTCTGGCTGACACAGGAGCCAGTGTGAAGCTCCACCCACTTATTGAATCGGCAGTCTAAATGGGTTTCAACATCATCATGTTCATTGTGGGACCAATGAGAATGCTTCTCGCAATGAGCGTGATGATGTTGAAACCCATTTCCATATGTCAGCAAAGCTTTGCGCTGGCTCCTGTCAGCCAAATTGCTGTGAGCTCTGCCTCGGTGAAGTGAAATTACAGCACAGATGAAGTTGTGACTGCAACGGTGGAACTTAATATACGGTAAGTTTTTAATAGAACTTTAGTTCTCCTTTAATGTGGTTTGGTATAAATGCTTACAGTGCTTGAAAAATATCTTCAGATGCTGTTAGTTTGAGCATTAGAGGTGATTTAGGGGTTTATTCCCTAAAGTTCAAATTGTTGTGTATAAGTGCAAATTCGCCAGATAAAGACAGTCCCAATAGGCTGCCATTGTTGCAGTCACGTCTTTAAAATGAGAATATTGTTGCAGTCACGACTTTAATATGGGAAAATTGTCACAATCTTAACTTTAAAAAATTGTTGCGACTTTACATGGGGGAAATTGTTGCAGATTTGCTAAGGGAATCCGTGCCCCCCCCCCCCCCCCCCCCCCCCCCCCCCCCCCCCCCCAGTTTTTGGAGTGCTACACTCAAGGTCTAAACTTTAAATTGACATAGTGAGAACTTTGGTGGAAGGACATCTAGATGTAAAGTAATTTCCTGTATGATCCATTGTTGCGACAAGCCAAAAAGATGCTGTCTAAAAGGGTTCTTCTTTCTGTCAAAAACAATTTCTTACAGTTAGAAATTCCACAGGAAAATAAAATGTTTGGAGGATATAGTTGCAAAAAAGGAAACCTCATTACTTAAGCAAGTGGAAAAGTATCCATTGCATTGATAAGACGATGTTATCTCCATAAAACTGAAATATGGGGAAAAAGCCTTGTTCTAGGGTGACAACTGATGCTACAAAGACATATTGTACATGGAAAAACTGAATCATGTAATGAACAAAGCAAGTAGTAGGTCGGTGCCTTGGTTAAAGCAGTAATAATATTTACCAGGGTATACTTCTCTGCATTATGTTTACAAGTGGAGCCAGGTGAGAAAATCCTTAGTGTTGTAAGGGCTCCATCTACTGACCAACATAACTGTACAGCAGTCCTATAGACTCCTAACTATTACATCAGCTAGCTCTAGGACCCACCCAACCTTATATATGTGCTAACTAGCGGGAGGGACAGTCAGCTTTGGACCTCCACTAGCTGGTGGAAGGAATCCATCTACTCAAGTTCTATAAATAGGCCTATGGTAGGAAAGATTATGTTATATCTTACCTCAGAGGTGAGAGAATGGTTTAGTTATTTCTTGGGTACGATTGCACTTCACAAAGAACTGTTGTGAGTTTAGTAGCCCTGGTGTGCTGGCCTTGACAGAAGGACATTCACATCAGGGATAGAGTTAGAGGGATTAGAGCACAGGAATAGTTACTTTCCATGGAGGAAGTCTGTCTGAAAGCTCCAACAAGGGTTGGTATCCTACTGGGTCCTTACTCTGCTAAGGCATCATGGGTCTTCCCTTCATACATCCTACTGAGGTTCTCTTGTTGGCTGTTATTTATTTAATTATTGCTAATGTACATTGCTATTAAATTATTTGCTACCTCATTAGTAAATAAACAGTTCCTTACTGTTTCAGCAAGAACAATTGGTGGTCTGCTTTTTAACTTGTAAAAATAGTAGACCCCAGCACTTTCAACAATCATTAACAGGAGCAAGCCAAGCAAGCACAAGTCAGACCACAGCATGCAAAATAGAAGAAAGCCCAGCTGCTCAACCATGATAATTCAGGGAAGGTACCCCATTTTCATTGCAGAACACATACAGCACAATGTTTCAGGGTGGCAGTTGCCTCTATAAGCAGGGCCTAGCCACTGGGGTATTGTTGCTGCTAGTCTGGGCATCGAATTTAGCAATTACAGGTACAGTATACCCATTGTAAAATAGTGTTACACAAGTTTCTGATTGAATTGTGACATTCTGCCACTACAACATCCCATCCCTATCATGGAAACCAAATCTATGGCATGTAGCCATATATGACACTATTTTGAAGGTACATCACTTGCCCTGGCTTAGTAGGTACATTACATGTGTTCACTTAGTTTAGTTACCTAGGATATGATTTCAGTTAGTTAGGATATGGTTCCCACACGTACACTCTAAAAGCATGTGTCTGATTGTGCTTTAAATCCGATAATAGCTATGATTTACTGGGCACCAGGAGCTCATTTATAATCAAAACCGTGATTTATTAAACCCACTAGCAGCAACTTTCAACAGCAGTTTATACCTGCCTTTCCTTAGTTCTTTCAACCCTTTATCCACACGGCCTTATTCACAGCCAGAGTTATTAGTTAAATCAGATGATTTAGGAGGTTTGACTATACATGGGTCATGTCTGTGGTATATTGGAAATGTTGCACCCCTTAAACATGGGTGGGGGACTCTCAAAGAGCTCCATCAACTGACTGTACTAAAGAAGCAAAAGAGTGTCTAAATTGTGGGACTGGCCCCCTTGATTAGACTTCAGTACTTTGCAGTCTCAGGTGATGAGATTTGAATGCATTTGCTTACAGAGTAGAGTTATATATCACCAAATGTTTAGGGAATGTCAATCAGTATCTGGCAACCTGCTTTCAATAACTGTAACCCCTGAGCTTTCCTTGGATAATATGTTTTAATACTTGTGCCAGGCACACAAATTAGAATATTGTTTCGTCTATTTTTAGCACAAAATCCAGGAGGCAAAAATAGGGAGGAGGGAGGTCCTTCCAGCCATGTTTGCAGAAATGTAACTAACTGAATACAAATGGAAGGGTTGCTGACATTATCGAGCTGCATGCCCACATAATGGAATTAATCTTTAAACTGTGTAGAGTGAAAGAGAATTATTGACTTTTACAGATACTCACTAGGTACAACATGAGCAATATACAAACTAAAAAAATATTCTAGTATACTGGATGGTGTTTATAATATAACATTATATTCAAAATATATAAATGTTTTCTATTTAATAAATATTCAGTCTAATAAGCAGTAGGAAATATTTTTTATTCAGGGTTTCCCTTTGTGGAGGTAGATTTATTAATCTTGTATTAATATAGGTAAAAATGCGCATATTTATTTTTAAAGCATACTGCCATTGCTGTTTTAAATAAATACAATGAATAATAATAACTATGGCATGTGATATGTATTTGTGTTCAGAGAGGCAGGATATGGTATCTAACTTACTGCTATTTTGTACAAGAATGTTCATTGTTTTTATCTTGATTTAGCCAGATATAGGGGTTATTCACTAAAGTCCGAATTGTTGCGTATAGGTGCGAATTCACCAGATAAAGACAGTCGCAATAGGCTGCTACTGTCGCAGTCACGTCTTTATAATGAGAATATTGTGGCAGTCGCAACTTTATTATGGGAAAATTGTCGCAACTTTACAATAGGGAAATTGTCACGACTTTACAATGGGGAAATTGTAGTGGATTTTCAATGGGAATCCGCAGTTTGCGAATTCGACAGTTGAATTTGCACCTTAGGGGGTAATTCATCAAGCAGTGATGTGAGCTACGATGCGTTCGGCTCACTTCGCTAATAGTTGTATGCGCATGCTGATGTCCTGTACGTGGACATCAGCATGCGCATTAAAGGGATTCCTGTCTCGGCGAGAACAAAAGAGTTGCCTCTAATACAAAAAATAGAAACATTGTTTTCTGATTAAAATGTTCTGCTTGCAAAATCCTGCATTCTGTTTTAATGTGTTTATTAATCATGTCACAAGGCTCACAACTGGCTTTAGTACCAGAGGATAAAAAATAGGTTTTCTAATGAAAATGAAGAAAGAAATGTGTTGTTATTCAGTTAAATGATGGCTAATTTTATTTTGAATCTCAAATCCTGTGAATTGGAGCAGTTGATCTGCATATAATTCCCAGGGGACATTTCCTTATGTCTCCCCACCAGCTCAAATTTTCACCTTAGCTTAAATTAGTGCTTTTGTAAAAGTTATTGAGTATAGGAAATGGAAAAGTGTGTTAAACAGAACAGGGCTTTCACACCTTTAACCAGAAGAAAAATTCACTCTATTGAATTGTGCGCCTGTATGCAAATCAACTGAATCCACTGAAAAGTATAGTTAAATACACTCCCTATAACAGTTTCCTCCTCACAAGCCACATTTCCTTGAACTTATAGGAGCTGACCTGCAGGAAAGGCATGCCAACCTACTTTATTTTCCTCACATTGTCTTTGTTATGTGGCAAACCTAACTGATTGATTAGTAAGGTTTATACCCCTCCATGAACAACTCATGTTGTATTTGCATCTAGTGGTGTGCTTTGTTTTACATGTGATTACAACAGGGTTATTCACCTTGCATCTTTCCATCTTATAGTGAACTATATTTCCAATCAACTGCTTGGACATTGATTAGTTACAAAACAAAGGACCGCGCAGAATACAAACAAAACATGAGCTGTCAATCAAGAATGAGGGAGGAGCTGACTACTTAACATTGTAAACACTGAAAAATATGATTTTTTTGTATCTGTAAACTTTCTTTGATGAGCTCATTATTTTACGGAATACATGTGAGTCTAACTTACTGAACTATTGTGACCCTTTTTTCTTGGAAGTGAAGTGAAGCTGAAAGGCACTTCATTTTGCTGGTGCTTTGCTTCAGTGGTCTGCCTCTTGAGCTTTCCTTGCACGTCCCTCTCAATAAGCATTATAATTGGCATATTCTTTCTCTAAAAAACATCTAGATTAAATATTGGTCTTACGTGTCACACAATACCACACCTCAGTGACAGAGGATTTTGAAAATCATCAGAAACAAAGGGAAAAAAAGGGGGCGGGTGTAAACATACACACACAAAAAACTTTTTAAACACATACATATGTATTAACAACACAGAAGTGCAGGTAGCTTTAAATTCCATATTTATTATAGATCCTTGACACAGAAGTGCTTTTGTAGTTTCCAGATGTATTGGTAAAATGCTTACAAAACCACTATTATTCGAATCAAGAATCAATTTTTATTTTTCTGAATGGCCAAGTTTTCAACTTTGATAAATGCGGCAGAATTTTTTTATTTAAAGGAACAGTACAGGGGCATTTTTTTTCTACATCCGTCAATACACACAATAACGTGTTTGCTACAGTTTTTTTTTTTCTTTAATAGCTATCTATTCATTACTTTACTACACACACTATTTGGCGATACAGTATACTATTCTGTCAGATCTTCATGTAAAATGACTACACAAAACAGTTTCCAAGATGAGCCTTATTATGAATCAGTTCCCCTTTATCCTGCGGTAACACTGAATGGTATCATTTAAAAAAAAAAAAAAAGTTGTCATTAATTTTCATAGTCTTTAAATAGCTTGTTTTGAGAGAGTTGAGTTTTTAAGGGCTTTTTTACATAGTACTGTAATCGAAATACAACAATGACACAGACAGTCACAGACTTTTTTTCAAATACAGTTTTTTTCCCCAGTGTAATCATCAACTTTAAAGACAGACATCAACCATAGCATTGTCAATGTGTAACAGGAAGCATATATTCAGAGAGCACGCGAGTCATGAAAATGCTTCCTGTTAAAGTGTTTGTTAACATCAAGTGGTTACTTTTATCATTTTTGCAGCAAATATCTTTATATAGCAAATATTTTTAGAATAAAAATCTAGCTAAAACACCTTATGAATATCTAATAATGTATTCAATATCTGTTAATTTACAAGTAAAAAAAACATAATAATGATTTAGCGCATGTTCATTGTCTGCAGATTTAGTAATAATGGGCAGTAATACTGATGAAATTACTTTATAGTTTAGATTGATCGAATCAGTAAGGGCGATCGCTATGTCATTTCATGATGAAGTCTAAACCAACATTAAAGGGCATACGACAAAAAAGTATACAACACATTTTCTTATGTTTTAACACTACAATGTCCTGTACTTTCTTTTCTATCTGTTTCGACACAGGCGTCATGGTGTGACACAGCCCTAATTCCACCATTGAAGTTGTTGTCAGATGATTTACTGGCTTTTAAATGAGGATTTTTTTTACCCCCTACAAACAGCCTTCATTATTTCTTGATAGTGTTTTTATAGTTTATGTTTCCTACTTTGCTTTTTCAACCTAAGAATTCATCATCTCATAGAAATATAAGTGGCTGACTGGAATGTAGCAGAGCTCTCAAATCTTGCGAGACTTGGTTTCATCAGGGAAAAACATGTTAGGTTGTAGAAGCAAAGTTAAAAACTTTAAAGGGGTTGTGTATCAACAGGGACAATCATTTACTGAGGGCTGGTAACCCACAGAAACCGATTAGAGTCTGGCTTTTATGCTTCTAGTNTTTACTGAGGGCTGGTAACCCACAGAAACCGATTAGAGTCTGGCTTTTATGCTTCTAGTTAGTCTATCATTTACTGAGGGCTGGTAACCCACAGAAACTGATTAGAGTCTGGCTTTTATGTTTCTAGTTAGTCTATTATTTACTGAGGGCTGGTAACCCACAGAAACCAATTAGAGTCTGGCTTTTATGCTTCTAGTTAGTCTATCATTTACTGAGGTCTGGTAACCCACAGAAACCAATTAAGAGTCTAGCTTTTATGTTTCTAGTTAGTCTATCATTTACTGAGGTCTGGTAACCCACAGAAACTGATTAGAGTCTGGCTTTTATGTTTCTAGTTAGTCTATCATTTACTGAGGGCTGGTAACCCACAGAAACCAATTAGAGTCTGGCTTTTATGTTTCTAGTTAGTCTATCCAGTGAATTCTAACCGATAATTGGTTGCTGTGGGTTACTAGATCTCAGTAATTGTAAAATGTGAATACAGTTCGCTTTTAGAGGAATCAGGATGAGTGAAATGTGGCATGGGTGTTTTTGACATTACATTTTTCACCCCTAAATATCACAAAAGCTACAAGAAAAAGTGTTCAGGACTATTAGTAATTTTTTTTTTTTTTATAATATATCCACAGTGACATTCACAACTTGAAGGATTTTAAGTTCTAGCAATTCCCCTTTAAGATATTTTACAGAACATATCTACACATATATTTGCTTTTTAAATTGCATCACTTTGTTTCTTTTATCAGAAACTGAAATCATTTTCAAAGTAACTGCAAATTTTATATCCAAGTCTCAACAAACAACTTTAAACAAAATAAAAACTTTGTTATTTTGTGATTCCAATCATTCGCAAAAGTTTAAAGGATCAACAGCTAAGATGAAAGTTAGCTTTCAGCCTAATATGACATTAATCCCTTCCATAAATGCAAGACTTATCTGCTCCATTACCAACTTATCAATCATATTTTAGGTTATTAGAATTCTCAGATGTATCTTTCTATATAGGGCGAAATTTATTAAACTCAGAAAAGCCCGATTTCACTTTTCCGAGTTTATTAACGCGAGATCTCTAAGGTTTCTCACAATAACTTTTCGATTGAGTTCTCCAATCTTGATTTTCCGATCAAATTTTTCGATGGAAAGGTAGCCAACTAGCCATACTTTACATTAGTAGTATACTTTACATTAGTAGTATACTTTACATTAATAGTATACTTAACATTAGTAGTAGGGCTACCTTTCCATCGAAAATTTCAGTTGAAAAACCGAGATCGAAAAATTTGGTCTAAAAATCAAGACTGAAAAACTTGATCGAAGAGTTACCCCAAGAAACTTCCGAGATCTCACAGGAAAGAACTCGGAAAAGTGAAAATGGGCTTTTCCGAGTTTCTTAAATTTTGCCCAACTGTCTAATCTTCTCACTTCACAGCTGCCATCAGAATTTATGATCCCCCCCACAGAATCTGACAAATGCAGCCTCCCCATTAAGAGACTGCATTTTTACAAACTTTAGGTACACTGAAAACTGTCCACTTTATTGTTCAGTTCAAAGTAGGCCCTCAGTTGCATTGGCCAGTACTCAGAAGCTAACATGTGACTGGCTGGCAGAGCCCCTTGGCTTACAGTTCCAGTTGGGCCCTCCACAGTAATAGCCCCTGTACCCCCTATTGATGACCTTGACTATCTTTGAGTATGTGTGCCAGTTTCTACATGTCTTGGCTTGAGGTTTTTGGTTTGTGTTAGACACTTATAGGTGGATGCTTAGTCCTTTATTAAATGTGATTTTTTTTCTTCCTATGAGTTCATTTTAAACTCAACGGTACACTATTTAACTGTATTGACAAAATTGCTACATTATAAGGTTTAGATAGAGATGCACCTTGTTATAGCCGCTGTCTTACAACAGAATTTACTGACATCACAAAAGGAAGAACATATGTAAAAAGAACAAGAACACCTTAATAAAAAAAAATAAGGGCAAATGGCACTTAAAAAATAAATTCACTTTTTTCTTAAACTTGAAATAATTTGCATTAATTTACATTAACACCAAAAAAAAAAGTTAAATAAAAATTTTGTTAGGATTTTCATGGCATTTATTCAAATACAGCATTTGTAAAAAAAAAATTCTATTTGAAGCTGAATTTATACATTTTATTGCTTTCTGTCTGTTTATATCTTTGCTGATGGCAGCCATGTTGTATGTGTTGGTTGAACAAACCCCACCCAATCCTATTGTTTCTATAGAGCTGTACATAATACATATTCATGAAGTGCCCCAGGAAGCCCAATGTTTGAATTTAAATATAATTATTTCTTGACACCATTTACATTTTTTTTCAGCACAGATTAAATATCTAGTTATTATAGTAAAATATAAGGGCATTTTCATTATATTTAATTGTTCTTTTAATACTAGCATAATCCCCCAATAAGCCAATTCAATCTGCCTGCAATACTCTTTGGTATTTAGAGCTTTGTTCCTCATTTATTTTTGCTGGTCATTTAATAAGTTGTTTTGTAACACTTAAAGTTACTCCATGAAGTTGTCATTGGTGGTGTTTAATTTTTTCATTGAACTTTGAGTGTAAAAGATGTTATTTGTGCCTACAACTAATGTTGATTGGTGTTTAAATCAGTTTTAAGAAAACAAAAAGTGATTAACTTCATCTTTCCAAAAAGTTGAAGGCATTTTCTGTACTTGTGTTGAAGAATAATCTCCCTAGAGTTCAATAGACCATAATCACTTCTTTCCTGATAAATTAAAAATTCTATCTCACTTTATGCTGGGGTTTTAAAGTATTGGGGGTTATTCATCAACAGAATGAATCAACAAGGCCCAAGCAAGATTTAGGTCAGGGCCACCCTGGCTGTTTTGTAGCTGAGCTGTTTTAATTATTGTCTATGGTGCAAAACAAAACAGCTTGTGTGGACAATCCCACGGGGAACAATGGCTACTATTTTTCCAGCTGCAGTGTCTTGGGGACATGGTTTCTACTGATTATGTTGACAATGACAGATCTGCTAGCTGAATAGATTTGACCAGGACAAAAGGAGAGATAGGAAAGGCTAGATGAAACAGGTAACATTACATTTTTTGGATTTTACATAATTTAATGGAAAATGGAGGTGTTATATCACTCATTGAGCTTTTGTAAACAAATAGAATTACAAAGTAATGGGTTAATTATGTACTAAGTTGATTTCTCAATTCTGAACATTTTAAACGTTCAAAACCACACCACACATGGGAGTGATTTGTGAAAGATGTTTCTTTGTTTTCAGCATGCACTATTAAATAATCATTTGCAAATATTGTTAGCTTATTGTACTATTGTATTGTATTATTCATCCAATAGTGACAATTTTTGCTTCTGATGCATGGTAAATCAAATTCAAGAAGGTTTCTTAAAGATTCTTCTAACAATCTCTCTTGGACACGCATGTATGGCCAATATATCCCTAACTTAAGCCCTTGTTCACTTGCACATATTCATATAATATCAAGTCTGAATTGATTTGTGAATTTGTAATGTTTGCTTAGAAGATTTATGCTAACACATGGTTTAGTCATCCCTGATGTACCCTTTGATGTTTGAGAAGAGTGTAATTGTACTATAGAATTTATGAACTATATTTGTGCTATTAAAGAGATATTTTTCCTCACATAGACACATCCAAGCAATGAACAAACCATTATTTAAAATCAAGTCACCCATTGCTCAATACAAATCTTTACAATTTCCTTGTTTCATTCTGATAAACAGGAAACTAATTACCTTAGTCACCAGACAGATGATTATTAGAGTAATCATAATAATAATAAATAATAATAGTAAAAGTGTTTTGAGGGATCAGGACTCTGAACGCATTTCTTTGATATAGAATTTTAAAATACAACATAAATGAATACACTGCTTGTTGAATTCTGCCTATAGTCTCTAGGAAGGCTGACGTGATAAAGGCTATTCTGGCACTGCGTTTAGCTGCACTGACATTATAGTTCTGCATTCATCAATGTATTTTATTTTTAGATTTTATATGAACTTAAAAAAAAACACTAAATTCTTCACTATTAAAACCACTATCCATTTCATTTTTGGATAGAGAAACATTGTTGTTTAATGTGCTATTGAACTCCTCCCCCCAACCCTCCCACATAGATAATATAAACAAAACTGTGTATTGTATTGCAAAATTAGGATAAATTAAGATGATATTGCAGTCAGCCTAATTCTATATAGCTGATGAGAATTGTTCATAACATTCTTAAGAAACCAAAATAATTTTTCAAATGTATCTCCTGTGAGGATATGAAGTTCAATATACAACAACACGAGAAGCTCTCAGTCTAACACAGAAGTAGGAGGTGGACGGGTACAGCAGTTTGGTCTTCTAAAGTTCTTTAGTATAGACTGAAACACTCTATGCTGTCTTCTTTTGTGCCTTTTCCCTGATGTATCAGAGCAAATTGATTTACGGCTCTGCTTTAACTGAGCCCTAATCATTTTTTCATGCTCTCTGATTTGTCTTTGAAGATGATTTTGAATAGCAATCCCTAATGCTTCTGGGTCCATTGAAGCACCATAGACCTCCCACGTCATGCCTTGTTCATCCCATACAACGTCTTTTACACTTTTTGTCTGTTTCGCTTGACTTTTTGCTTCAGCATTTGAGCTCGGTGGAGTTACCTTTTTACCATGAGGCTTGGGCTGTTCAGAGGTAGATAGCGTGACCAGAACAGGTTCATTTTTATCCTCTCTGGCTTTTCTGAGGCGCGGAGTAAGCTGTCCCGCATTCTGATTTATGTCAGTAGAAGGTCTGGATTGCAGACTAAAACTACTGGACCTTTTGGCAAGTTCATTTCCATCCTGCTCCTTTCTTATCAATACTTCAAGTATCTCATCAATTTGACCACCAGTAGCCCCAATAGGGTTTACCTCCACTTCAACACGAAGAGGAGAAGGTTTGTCCTCTTTCTTTGGTTTTTTAATGTCTGTGGTTATTATAGCTTGTGTAGAACCCTGTTCATTTGTTATTTTAAAGTGAAAAGGTTTTGTGTCTGTGCTATCATCGCTTGGAATGTCTGCAGTATTTACCTGATCGCTCTCTGTACGGATATTGTGTAACTGAATGCTTTCTACTCCGCTTAAGTGCTGAAACCTGGGCTTGTTGTTGATTTCAGAAGCTCGAAAATGTGACTGTTCATTATACATGTCCATTGTCCTAGCTTTTGTTTGAGTATTGTTTTCTATGTTTATTTGGTAAACGGGCTTCACATTCATTAAAATGGGAGATGCGCCTGCCATCTGCATCTGTGGCATGTCTCTGATACACAGCCCTTGTCCTCCTTCTAGTTCATTTCTATACAGAATCTGTGAATTTCTCCCAATTTCCGCGTGCTGAAATGCAGGTCGTATTAAATCTGGTGGACTTTTATTATGCATTTGAAGAGACTGTGAACCCAGCGTATCAGGGCCTTGAAAGCAGAATTTCGGTCCTAGCTGATTTTGAGAAAGCTGTGCCTGTAAAGCAAAGTTTGCACGGTCTATTTGGCTGGCACCGGGGTTGCCATGGTAAATGATACAAACTTGTTCTTGCCGGTCCTTGAGCACTGGAGAGCTGGCCTTTAGATATGCAGCTAAAATGCTTGGGCTAGTTGATACTGATTTGTTCTCAACATTTGCAACCGCCTGTACTTCAGCATCTTGTGTAGTCCAGTTTTCAAAATTAATTGATGTCATTGTTCCCATTTCCCTAAATTTCCCAGAAAACTGTGATTCTTCTGCCCCTTCTTCCTTATCTTTGTTCATCTCTGTTGTAACAGTGTTAGATTCTGAACATTCATTCCCATTTGTAAATGAGTCTTTTGATTGAGTTGTTGTGATATTGTCTGATTTGGGAGATGCTTTTTGGGTTTCACTGCACATACTTTCTGATTTTTTGCTTGGCAAAGAGACATCAACTTTCACTATGTTACTAGACTGGCCAAGCGAGGTTTCTTGGTGATTTTCATCGAAAAGTTTGCTTTCTGAGCCAGTATGTCCTTCTACATCTTTTTCATTGGCTTTATAAGTATCAGTGATGCTATCTTTTTTAATGTTTTGTATATTTTCTGTTTTCTCATCGGAAAGAGTCAAATGTGCTTCATTAATTGATGCTGCATTAATATCTGAGGGTAGCTGTGCATCATCTATAGACGGAACATTATTTATGGCTTGTGGTTCTAATGGAGGCAGCATTTCTGGTTCATTACAAGTCCTAAAACTAGAGAATTGTCTGCCTGATTCCTGCTTTTCATGCTCACCCATTTTGTCGCTTTCACAGGCTTTTATAAAGCTACTGCAATTTAAATCAGTTGAGCAACTGACAGAAGCTGAGATTCCACTGCCATTTTTTTCTAAGGCTTCTTTGTTAAATGGATGAATAGCTGCAGGAAGTGTATCAGATGCAGTGTAGTCTTTCTCCTCTGATGTGGCAACAAATGTGCTTTTCGCAGACCCCTGAGGGTCTGGTACAGTCCCCATGGAACGTCCTGAGGTGTATAATCTCCTAGGTTTCTATGTTCAGTTAATGAAACAGGTCTTTCCAATTTTTCAGAATCTGCAAGAAAGATAAATACAAAATGAAATCAGTTGCAGGAAGATGCATTTGAAATCAGTGCCATTCACAACTTCTACAAAAGGTTTTACATTTACAGTTCTCTGGCTCTGAATAGAAACAGACATTTCCTCATTGATTTCTTTCTTTGTATTGTCTGAGTTTTTTTTAAGTTTTTGACCAACAGTACATAGTGCTACTCCTGATCCAAGATAAACTGATTCAATGTAGGAACACCAAAGGTCTTAAGAATGTCACCTTCTCTTTACAATAATGTATATTTCTGATGCACTAAATGTCCATAGGAATGTGGGACACCCATCTTTATTAAGCTCAGATAGTTCAGTCACACGGGTGCATAAAATCAAATACAAAGACATGCAAAATCCATAAATAAACACGGCAGTAGTAGAATGGGTTGAAATGAAGAGCTTGTGACTTTATGAAATACACCTTTGCCTCAAGTCAGTTTAGTCAACTGACTAGATTTGCCCCACACAACTGTTACTAATATTATTATAAGTGTACACAACACTGACTTAAAGCCTTGAAACGGCAGAGCAGACAATGGCTCACAAAAAGTTCCCTGCTCAGTTTTGCATAATTAACTACAGAGGTTAAAAATATTTGTCAGTAGTGTCATGAAATGGGATTAGTAGATACCTGGAGAATGCTACCTAACATAGTAACATAGTGTAGTTTATAAGGCTGAAAAAAGACACAAGTCCATCCAGATCAGCCAATGTTCCTGAAATGCTGATCAAGGGGAAGGCAAAAAACCCATGAGGAAAAAGTCAATTATCCTTCTATAATGCACAGTCCAAACTTTGAATTTGACAATGGTAGTCTGGGGCTGTTTTTTAAGGTTTGAACTAGGCAGCTTAGTTCCAGTGAAAGGTAATGTTAATCCAACAAAACAAATTTGTACATATGAATGCCTTGAACTCTGTGATAACAGTTTGGGGAAGGCACTTTCTTGTTTTAGAATGACTGGACATCTATTCAAAAACTGTGGTCCATAAACATGAATGATCAGGCTTTATGTGGACTAAGTTGAATGGTCTAAACAAAGCCCTGACCTCTTCTATCAGGATGAACTAAATTGCCACATGTAAGCCAGATGCATCTTTGATTTTTACACCACAACTAATGGGGATTTTCCCCTAAATGTGAAGCTGAGCAGCTTGTTTTTGATATGGGTTGTCATGTGGGTTTTTGAACCCTAACCTGCTAGCTTTTGCAAGGATTCCATGTTTGAATGTGCCAGGGTATATTTATTTTTTTGATATTTTATTGTCACACCATTAATTTTAACCACTGGAAAAAAAAAGTGTGAAAATGTCCTCCTACAGACATCCTCCCCTCACTTTAGATGTTTCATTCTTTTTTTGTTTCACTTTCAATTTTTTTAATCTATTTTGTTTCTTTCTCTCTCTTTTATCATCTCTATTTATGTGGTGAAGTTTGCGCTATCCACTGCCCATATAGAACTAAGTCAGTTCTTAGGTCAGTAAGAGAGAATTAAAGAGACAATTCTTGGTCAGTCTCTCCCAAATAAGAAAGAAAACCATCTGCAAGATCTGACATTTTAATATGGCAACATCTCATTTCTAAGTTTATATTGTGTCACATAAGCTTTGATAGTGACACTGATATTCATAAACATATATTTTTTCTTTATAAACACATACACTTCAGACAGACCAATCTAGCTTGTCTTTCTTTGTTTCTGCAAGTTACCTTATTGAATGGAAGCTGTAAGTCACATATAGGTAACTGACTTTCAATTGAATGCTTATTTCAGTTAATGAGATTATATTAATTTACTCAGGCACCACAGAATAAAAGAGAGGCTTTCACTGAACCTCTCATCAAAGTTATAGACAAAAACAGAGCTGTTCAACCAGCTTAATGCAATGCTCCCTGGGAAATATAACCTCTCCAGTAGGAACAGAATCATGAGTGCTACGCCATTTGCACAGCTTGCCGTGTTTAGCATGGCAAAATCTGTAAACAATTAATTTGCATTTGGAGAAGCTAATTTGCATACAGTTGCTGGTTAAGGTTTAACAGCGCCCTAGCAGGCAATGCCAAAATGCTCCCCCCCCAGGAGTCTCCCCTCCACAGGTAAAGTTGCACAAGGTAGTGTGTAGCTCTGCAATTTTCAAGTTCCTTTTAGTCACCCACACTTTCTCCATATTGTGGTGCCCCAACCTTCACTTTCCAGATACTGTGCATTGCCTCACAACATCCCTCATACTCAGAGCCGGCTCTGGCT
>WMED01009419.1:0-16325 GCA_019650415.1 Pipa parva | reverse complement strand
ATTATATTGCTTTCCCTGCAAAATCTTTGGTAAAACACCTACAGCGCAAAATGCTTAAAATCAGCTTGGCAATACAGGGTGCTGGCAGTTAAAGGGTTAGTGGTCTAACAGGAAGCAATTATGCTATATCAAGCTTAAAGGGACACCAAAGCCTGTAAAAAAGTGTTTTCTATTTATTGATCACCCCTACCATTAAGTAAACCAAGGGGGATATTTTTAAAAGTCACTTTCAAAAAAAGTTGTGTTGAAAAGAAAAGTCAGCAGGAAATCATTATTTATTATGCCCCTTGAGGCAAATTTTGTCGCCAAAAAATATTTGCAAGATTGATGGTCGTGAAAATTTTTCTAAGTCCCATATTTTTTTGTGACAAAAAAAGTCACAAAAATAGTCACTAAATTAATAAATACAATACTATTGAAAAGATACTCAGTTGAAATCAATGTATAATGCAGTCAATTTAACACTAACACAAACATTTTTAGTCACCACTCTATAAATTAGTGTCAATTGAAAAAGTAGTGATTAAAAAAGTTGCCAAATATGCATCAAAAAGCATCGACTAAAATCGAATATGGGTGAATGGGTTGAAAAGACCTTCATAAATATCCCTAGAAGTGTTAAAATGACAGGTTTTAGTTTACCGATTTTGCAAAATTTTCAGGAGGGGGAGCATGCTCAGTTAATGAGCGAAACCCTTGACTAAGAGAAAGAGTTAGAATTAGCCAAAAACCTCTTCCCCAAGCATTTGTTTTTTCAATAATTGTTATGACTACTGTGCAAAATCGGAAAACCTAAACCTGTCATTTTAACACTTGTACTTAATACTAGGTGACCAACAAATAGAAAGCTTTTTATTTACAGGCTTTAATGTCCCTTTAAAGGAACAATACAACCTCCAACAACTATTTGATATGTAATAGTTACTGGTAAGTAAATTACTTTGTGAAAAGAAATGAAATGGTAGCACTTGTAACAATCAAAAGTAAATAAATGAAAATAAACAGTCCCCCCCAAAAAAAAAAAAAGTCCAAAATATGCTGCTTCTCCAAAATGTGGCAATGGTTCAATTTCCCACAGATAAAAATTGGATCAAAAAATCTAAAAAGGGAAATGCAAAAAATGCGCATAGTGCCTTATCACAAGTAAAAAAGGTGATAAATACAGAATAGACCGAGTCACCAATTCAATATAAAGAAGTGCTTATGGGGAAAAGGATTGAATAATGAATTCCCAGTGATAAAACCGTGTTTTTAACACTCTGAGTGTGAAAAAACTCACCAGAGGTACATTCAATATGAGCATGTAAAAGAAATCCAGCAATCAAAACGATTATGGTAATTAATCTTCAAAAGATCTCCAAATCATTCAAGGAAACATCCTTTCCGGATATATCAGCCACTCAGCAAAAACAGTGATGCCACCATATCATGTGGAAACAATGAATATCCAGAGATAGTATAATATTGCTTTTTTTATTAATTAAAAGGTAAAATATAAGTGCTATACTTACAAACAAACGTTTTTAAACCAGCGTTTTTTTACACAATGGTAAACAGCTTCACTCTATGCGCGTTTCTCCGCCCTGGGTAGGCAGCTTCCTCAGGAGTAATAATCCTGCTGCTTACAACATTTAAATACCTATAAAAATGGCGCCAAAACCTGGCATTGGGGGAGTGTCTGTGAATCTCCATTAGTCAAAAGATCCAGTACATGGAATATAATCAAATTCCACCCTGAATTATGGACAATATATATAATAAAAATTAAAGGGTATTCCTTACTATAGTCTCATGTTCGTAGTGCATCCATTTGCTCAGTTCATTCACCTTCCCGGCTCCATAAGACATCCGGAACGGAAGTTCCCGGGCGCCCGGAGGATCACAGTATAGCGCACAGATGACTCACGCACCATGTGCGTCATCAAAGTCCAAATGGAACGCACATGCGTTCCGGTTAACCTTCTCGCAAATAGGAGGTGTCTTCAAATTGGCTAATAGCATGGTGCACGAGTGACACGTATATAATGCTCATCATTTAAAAGAAAGGAGCGCATGTGCGTTCCAACTAGCTGTCTCAAATCAGGGGCTTGGAAGCAGGAGTTTCTTATATCAATATCCATAATATGATACGTATAAAGGCAATATTTACAGCCGGATTGTACATATGGAACGCAATATGCGTTCCATTATAGAACTCCTGCAAATCAGGAAGTGATGTAATATCCAGATGAATATTCAATGGTTCATTAACCCCACCCATTACATATATGTGGAGCTAACTATTAAGATGGTATTAATAATATTGCCTCTGATAAACTAAAAAAATAATAATAATAAATATTAATTATGGAATCTATAATCTGAACCATAACTATAGGGAAACACAAACACTCACCCAATAGCAAAAAATTTAACTATTCAATATATATAAAACATAAAAAATATATAAAAGTACAATTATGAATAAAAATATTTAAAAAGCATACAAGTCAATATCAATATTTAACCCTTTTTGAAACAAAGAATCTAGTTTAAAAATCCAAAAGGTCTCCTTCTTATGAAGTCTAAGGAGCCTATCCTCACCAATAAATAAGAAATTGATATGTTCAAGTATAAAAACTACAGTGTCTCTTGGATCACTATTATGTTTCAATTTATAATGTCTTGAAAGGGAATGTTTCATATATCCTTGTTTTATATTTCTTAAATGTTCAGAAAATCGTACATGGAGGCTTCTTTTTGTTCTGCACAAGTAGAAAAGTCCACATGGGCAGATAATTAGATAAACCACAAATATTGATTTGCAATTTAATGACTATGGAACAGAAGAGGAAGATAAATATTTATTTTGAAGGTCATCACTAGCTATAAATCTACAAGTAGTGCAATTTGTTCTGGTGCACTTATTAGTGTAATTAATTCTCCCATTATGCAAAATTGTATCCACATTGGAACTTACAGGTCTTAAAGCTGAAGGCGCAATAATATTTTTTATAGAATTGTTTTTTGTTAACAAAAATCTAGGATTTTCAGAAAGTTTAGGCCCTAGAATTGGATCAGCTTTAACAATGTGCCAAGAATTCTTTATCACATTTTTTATTTGGCCAACGTCCTCCGAATATTTTAAAATAAAAGGTACATTTTCAGGCTAGAGATCTTTCTATTTTTTCTCACTAGCAATTGTTCTCTAGGGATTTGTGATGCCCTGTATAGGGAATGATCTATTAATTTTTTATTATAATGTTTGACTGCGAGTCTTTCTGTCATATTGACAGCTTCTCTCTGGAAATCCCCCTCACAGGTACAATTTCATCTGAGTCTTAGAAATTGACCGAAGGGGATATTTGTAACCCACCGACTGTAATGTCCACTCCTGGCGTCAAGAATGCCATTACAGTCAGTGGGCTTACGGTATAGTTTAGTACAAATTTGATTGTTCATAGAGAACAAAGTTAAATCCAAAAAAATTATTTCCTTGGAACCAACTGTATGTGTGAATGTTAGATCATATTCATTAGTGTTCAGATAACAAATGAAATTATTAATCAAATCTGGATCGCCCTGCCAAATAAAAAACAAGTCATCTATGAACCGGACATAGAATTTAACATATTGTAAAAAAGGGCAGCTCGCCCACATGTGCCCATCTTCCCAGTGACCCATAAAGAAGTTCGCAAATGAGGGAGCAAACTTGCTCCCCATCGCGTTTCCTCTTATTTGCAGATAGAATTTTTCATTGAAAACAAAGTAATTCTTATTCAAGATAAATGAAATGCTTGTTAAAATGAATTCAATATGTTGAACAGATAAATCACTGAGTTCTTCTAACATATCTTTAATGCAGACAATACCCAATTTATGAGGGATATTAGTGTAGAGACTACTGACGTCACAGGTAATAAAGGAACAATACTCACTCCATTTGAAATTTTTTAACTTATTTATAAGATCAGTTGAATCTCTCAAATAGGCTTTAAGTTTTATCACAAGGGGCTGCAAATAAAAATCAACATATTCTGACAGATTAGAAGAAAGGGAATCAATCCCAAGGGAATCAATCCCCGAGACGATAGGACGTCCGGGCAGATTTTTTAAATCCTTGTGGATCTTAGGTAAATAATATAAATTAGCCACCTTTGGGAACCTATTGCATAGAAATTTAAATTCCCTTAAAGATATAATCTGATTATCATAAGCCTTTTTGAGAAAGACTTCTAGTTCTTTTAAGAATTTCTGAGTCGGGTCAAAAGTCAGTAGTCTATATGTGGAGTAGTCTTTTAATAACCTGTTTGCCTCCTTTAAATAGTCAATACGGTTAAGGATGAGCACACGTGGCTACGTTCGGCCGAAACATCATCATGTACGCGAGTCACGTGGTGACGTTTGGCCGAAACGTCATCACGTATGTGCGTCACGTGGTGACGTTCGGCCGACGTCACCCGTAGGAATCCTTATAAGAAGGGTTCCTGCGGGCGCTTCCAGGTGCTGTGGCGGTTCTCGACCCCCCGCCGGAGTCGCGACCCACAGGTTGAGAACCACTGCTATAGAGGAAAACTTTCTGAAATGATTATTTAATTATTTCTTCAATGATTAAGAATATGCTATCAATTGTAAAACCCTCTTAAAAAGGACAATACCACATTCTACCAAGAATATAAATCTGGTGCTGAGTACTTACGTTACAGGCTTCTCAAGCCGACTTCCTTGGGATCCAACAATTTCCCCTAATGTGCAAAACATCTGACCCAAAAAATCCTGGTATGAAATAAATACATATCAATGTATATAAAAAAATAAAAAGACAAATTTACATTCAAAAGTCAAAAACATTTCAGATCTATACTGTTTAAATATTACAGTACTTCACTCTTCCTACAATTTATGTTGTGTAAATACTTCCATATAAGCACGGCTCATAGTAAGAAGGGGAACACACCCCTGGGTTTAATGCCTATGTTTACCATGATGCAATGTACAATATTCATTCACAAGATAGAATCAGTTGTGGACAGAAACCTTAGTTGACTTTTGTCAGAATAACACAGACTGTTCTTTGCTGCCATGTACTAATAATGCATAATTACAAATCCCAACATTTTCTTGTCAACTATTTACTTACTATATAAATTACTGGTAGGGGGGAGGTGTACAGTGGCAGCTGAAATGCAATTAGGAGAAGTGACTCCTGGAGATGATGAAACATGTTTGAAAATTATGTTTTGAATTATGAATTTTCAATTTATAAAACAGGTAGTTCTGACATCACAACAATCCACTTATAGGGTTATTAATTACTGCAAATTCCAGTGCTAATGGAACATTAAACCATATGGATTTACAATGAGCAAAGATGCTGAAAGGCTTAAAGCTTCTGTAGATAAAATTCTTGAATTAGTTTAATGGAATACAATCACCTGAAATGTTTTATTAATCCAATGTTGTTTCTTATGCATCTACTGCATTTACATTACTGTACTCATTTTTATGACTGAAGACATGTTTTTATAAATGTGATAGTATAATGTTCTGTGCTTACCTCAAGGACCAATACAACATATGCCTTTTATACAATTAAATTATTAAAACAGAAGTGCTTTCTCCTCCAAAAAGTCACAAACACTATGACCAATAAAACTCAGCAAATATACTGTAAGAATGACCAAGATAAGCACACTTTAAATGAAGCAATGAGTGGTTTTACATTATGTGGTTGTCTCCCAGTCATTATTTTTCCTGAGCAATTATCTCTATAACTGTGCTGTAAAGATCCCCAGGCTGTACAGATGAAAGCAATATTTTGGTTGTACACCTTTTTGCTGTCACAACAGGCAATATCTCAAAAAAGATACTTGTAAAAGTAAAAATAATTAATTTTGCAAATGCTTTTACTTTATTGTGGAAGTTTATCATAGTGGTTAAGTGTTATATTTTTTAAATGCAAGGTTGTTGGTTAAATCATGATTTTTTTTTTTTAATTCAATTTTTTTACCTTATTAAATCCTTTCTTCTTTAACAAAATCAATTCACAAAATAGAGGTACCATCTTATTTAGTGATTAAGGAAAAAACATAAAAATTGTGATTTAAACCTTCTACATACAAAACTAATACCGAAACTACTATGCTATACTTCCACAACCAGGATAAGTTTAAAAGCACATTTTTAAAAAAATTTTTATTCCTCTTATCATTCTAACTGCAAAGTCAGTATACACAGTGCTGGTTTTCACACATGCTCTGTAGTTACAATTTGCCCTGGGCAGTAGTTTTCTCTGCAGGGGTGGAACTAAATTGCTACAATGGCTGCCTTGTACTTGTAAAATAGAAGAAGAAGATATAATTAAGTCATTAACTTGGAAGGGAAAGATTGTAGGTTTATTATGTTGCTGAAATGTAGGCTAAATGAATAAATGTGATTAGGAGACTTTAGTTCCTCTTTAAAAACCATAAATGTCCACATGGGTAAAATTAAGGAGGGCGAGGCTGAATTAACCTCTCAATGTGCCCCTCTGTTCTGCCCTATATGCCTAATAGGTGACTATTAGGTAGATAGGGAGGAGAGACAGTCATGCCAGGAGAGTAGAACTACTCCCGATGTGCCCCATTTCCTGGCCTGGCAGACTTTAAATGGTGGCACCCATGTTAAAAATAATACTGTAACAGTGAAGGCAGCAATGCACTTATAAAAGAAATATTTAAGAGTGAATATACCACATTATGTGACAATTTCCCATAGTGTAGCTAAGTAAATTGTGAATATTCACAGAATAGTAACACAACCCCTGACATAAGCCCATGATTTGTCACTTTATTTGTCAAACTCAAGTCAGTATATTCAAGCTAGTATGCCTTGAACAAATTGTTACTTCAATACATAACGAATACCCAAAGTGCTGGTACATTTGCAGCGAATAGATATGACATATACATGCGGTCAACACATTTTCACAAACACACAACAACACAGAAAATAGTGATCTTTGATGAATATGCAAAGTTAGAGAAGTGCTAAATTATTGCAAGTACATTTATCAATGGGTCAATTTGCACTTTGATAAATATGCCCAGAGTCTCAAGGATAAACTATTAATGAGGGGTTGAACTCTATGTAGCAAAGGATGATTAATACATTTATATCTTTCTATTACTTATTACTGGAATCAAAGACTTGCAACTAATTATACATCAGTGCCCTGAAGTATGATATCTATATGGTGCAATTCAGGCTGCAGTTGAGAAGTGCTACTTGCCTTTTAACTAAGCTGCATCTGAAATGTGTACAGATTATTTTTTATATCATCATTCCATGAATGTTTTTAAAGCCAGCAGCAGTCTGTCAGTAACACCCCCGATTCAAATGTTTAGCCAATAATTTATAAAGAGCTCACTGAGCTGAATCATTGTTTAAATAAAATATTATTTGGGTTTTGCGAATTCACTGAATACAAACATGTGTAATGCAAGTAATGCAGTTTATGATGTCCCTCTTAGTGAAAAACATTTTCAATGGAATGTGTTATCCAGGGCATAGTTTGAAGAGGTCTTGTAACCCATAACAACTAATCAGCAGTTTGCAATCAGGTGTCTAGAGGAGATAGAATAAACAAAGCAACTGTCTAATTGGTTGTTATTGGTTACTAGATCTGGACAATCTTTGTGACTGTTGATACTGTGTACCAATAATTTCATTATACTGGGTTTCATAATTGCTTTCGATGTCTCCTTTCCAGAGGTTTATTTTTGTTATACCTGACCTACTATACATTATTGGATACACCCCAAAGAAAATCAGAACATACATATATTCATTTAGCATCAAATAATGTAACAAATCTGTGAAACTTACATGCTTTGCTAGGTTAGGGCTCTTGGAATCAACATCATACCTAAAAGCAATGGAAATGCAATGAGTTCTAAAACACCAATTAGATAATATAAGACTTCAATTTCAAAAGAAAGCAATGCTATAGATTAATATGCTTTATGAACGAATCTTGAAAAGAGATAAAGATAATTGAATAAAATTAAGGGACTGTCATTGCATGCGAGTTTTTGTTAGTTGGTTAGTGTTCATTCTAACAAAGTTTATCCAAAAAAATGAATTAAGCACCAAAGGAAATAATGTCTTTTTTTTTTATAAAATTGAAAATCTATTATCAAATTTAGAAGTGATCAAAATCATTAAAAGTAAAGAGAAATTTACAAGTTGACAGAGTAGAGTTGGGGAAAAAATTGTCAAAATAAATATACTGTAAACCAGAAATTCTATAAATAGATATATAAATGTATAAAGCCTCTTTATAAACATTATAATAACATAAGCAATTCATTTCCTGTGCCTGATTTTGTTTAATGCAGTAAAAGACTGTTCAGTGTGCCTCACCAGGCTTAAGCAAATTGCTGGAACACTGTTCTATTGTGCACAGCACTAAATCAACAAGTAACAAGTTTTTATTTAAGAATTAATATTTGTTTAATTAAAATTTTTGCTTTTTTAGAAAGTGTTAACATTTTATAGTTTGTGAACTTCCTGGATGAACTTTCTAAGACTTTATGGCAATCCCAGGGACCTGTCTTGTATGATGATTACTTGTATTTTTGTTCACTAAAGTTGTTTTTGACATTGCAGTCAAAGCTCATTTCCCTACTGACTGACCTTGCACAGTCCCTTTATGTTACATCTAAACCCCTAAGTAATAGTTATATTCTGGTGTGACGGAATAGATAGATCTTTCAGCATGCTCACATCATTCTTCCGCTCTACTGTAAATAAGCACAAGGGAAATGAGACCAAGATTAAATGACATTATCAAAGTCATTTTTAAACAATGCTTTTTTTTCCTAAAATCTATTACGGCTGGAAGTGAACTGTGTCAGTAAAATGTATTATAACTATTCTTCTGTCAAGCATTCCTACTTAGGTATAGACAGATTTCTGCAAGTCAAAAACAAGTGAACTCTTGGGACAAGTACAAGCATGTACAGGTGGAAAATTTTAATTATATGTTCTATAAAGAATGGATTACTGGCCCCAATATTGGCTGAGGTCTAAAGGGACTTTCAGCAGATTATATTTGGTCTGTATTGACAGCTTAAAAACTAGAGACCAAAAGCCTTACAAAATTTATATAGAAAAGATTTAGCAAAATATCAAACGGGGCAATACTAAGGGTGAGAAAGGTGTTGTTCCTAGGCACAGGAAAAAAGTAAACTGTTGTTAGTGAACCAGTAAGAGACATTTAGATATTCAGTGTGTACTTATGGATCTTTTGTCAAAATATGCTATGCCTTGGGAACTTTATTGAGTGGTAAAAATATTGCAATAAAGAGCAAGAAGCTTTTTAATTGATTAATGGTTGGCACAGTAAAGTGTTTTGAGGTGGATGTAGGTTGTCCTTTGAGCCCACTTGTGAATGATTTTGGAGTAGATACCTTTTTGAAAAAATTACAGGAATGGGGTTTGGATGATTTACAGTGTTCATATCAAAGGAGGAGCGAGTGAAGAGAAAGTGAATGGTTATATACAATGTTACTCAGAAGTTATGGATTCTATAGTTAACCACAATAAATTAAATCACAAGATTTATTTTGGAGTCAGGAATTTTTTTTATTGGCCTGTTAACAGATTAAGATACTTGGTCTAAAAAATTGAAAGAGGAAATAATGCCAAGATAAACTGGAGTGCACTTGAGTGCAGAAGGCAAAGGTTTACAGAAATATGTTTTTCACCATATTCAATACAAGGAATAAGATGCTGAGGAACAGAGGAACTGGAGTGGGATTTGGATGCACATACTAGAAAAAAAGTTGTATGGATGTAGTTAAGGCATATTTTAAAGTACCTTTGGTTTGTATGTATGCAGGTGAAGAAAAATGAAAGCCTATAGCTTTCAGATAGGGGACGTGTTGGCGCTGATACTGATGATGCACAGTTGGCTTTTTAGGGTAAATCATATGTAAGTGGAAAACTAAAGCACTTGAACCATTTCTGAAACATTGTATATGTGGTGACGGCCACATGATGGTAATGTGCTTCCTGTGCATGAGTCATCAGGCGGCCCAGTGCCAAGTGGTCCGTGGACTAGCAATGGTCCGAAGACCGGCATTTGTGGACCCCTGTTCTAGACAACCAAATATATATCTGCACCATTGCCCTGAAAACATATAGAGAGGAATTTACCATTCAGCAAAGTAAGCTCCGAAGCCTTCGGCTCACTTCGCAAATGGTATTATGCGCTCGCTACTGTCCTGCACGCGGACATCAGCGAGCGCATTAAAGGAATTCCGGTCTTGGCGAGCCAACTCTTTTGCTCTCGCCGAGACTGAAATCCCTTTAATGCGCTCGCTGATGTCTGCGTGCAGGACATCAGCGAGCGCATAATACCATTTGTGAAGTGAGCCGAAGGCTTTGGAGCTCACTTCGCAGAATGGTGAATTCCATTCATAGTATTGCAATGCATAAAATATGCATGTTATAATGCTCATCAGATAAACAGAACACATTGTCCCTAAAATGCATCACAGAAATCAGAAAACCTAATATTGCTGAGCCCATGAAAAAAGAGGTAAAGGAACTTTTTTAGTTTAGCTGCAGAGAAAGCTTTAAAATGTCATTTATTTTTTAAAGTAACAGGAGATTTGCCATTTGTTTTACTTGGGAAACAAAACACAGATTTAATCTTGGGCCTCTTGCATTACAGTGTAGAGAACACCAGGGCCCTGAATACCAATTGATTTATGTTTGATTCAGCCATTTACTGTTTCCACATGCACTTCTACTTAGTCAATCCGGCTTTTAATGGGCACACAAACAGATAAATATATTGATAATTAGAAGCTTTTAAAAGACACACTGAATGTATTCCCTGAGAGATATCAACAATCAATTTGGGTTCAAATGCAGAACAGTGCTAGTAACAAAATATCTCCGCTTGGTAAGGATGATGGCATATGCAACTCAGAGAGGCTCTCCGCAAACAAAATACTATCCAAATTAGCTGCTGTCTCAGAAAACATGTGAAGAAGAAGAAAAGATGGAAACAGAATGCATTTAAATAAGAAGGAATGTTTAGAGAAAGGCTAAAATCAAAGTAATGCATTGCTATGTAGGAAAATATCCATATGGTAATTACAGAATATGTATATGACTATGAAAAACTAAACAAATAAAAATGCTTGAACTGTATTTAGATATTGAAAGGATCTCTCCAGTATTTATTTTAAATAAGGCTTGTTATATTTATGGCAATATTTAGAAAAGCCTGAACAAATCCAAATACAACTTAAAGTGGCTTTTCAAATGTATGAAAAGGTTTAAAAGGCTTTTTCATTGTATTTACTTCTTCCCTAACTGCCACTTACAATAATACAATTGGATAGACAGAGCAGCAGTGTATTTATGAACAAACACTCACAATATCTGAGACCAACCCATGTGTTCTGTAGAAATGGATGAAGGGTAAATAACTGTAGTATTTACTGTATGTAGGGTGGATGTAGATTCATAAGTTAAACCCTCACCAAAGGGAATCACTATGGCTGATGTTAACTAAAGTCTAAAAGTTTTTTGACTAGTTAATGCAGGAGAAACAGTCTATTTATATCATATGTCTGATTTTACATGTCTACTAAGCTGGTCAAAGACAATTTTATCAACCAAAAGCGCCTGTCTGTCTTAGGCTAGTAAAAACCCATTAATCCCTATGGAGTTGGTCCTGTCACTTTTCCACCATCAAAAAAGATTTCTGATTGATAAAGAATGTCAATGTCAATCTGTATAATAGAAAAACAAAGTGTGTCCCAGTCAACTGATATGTACTGATAATTTATTTAGATGGGAAAACATTTTTAGCAATCCTTTATAAAATAGTAGAATTGAAAAGTACAAGGAAAAACTTGACAGCAAAACAGGGAGAAACAAATCAGTATGGATGAAATGGTCTTAGTAAATATCCAAAAAGTGACCACAAGGCCACTAGAATATATGAACAATTTCACTAGTAATATAGCATAGAAATCCTCTGAAATATTATTACTTTTAGTTTTTGAGCATTTATGATCCAAAAGAAAATATTTTATTTTGAGTTGCTTTGAAAAGATAATATGACAAAAGTGATCATACGCTGTGACCTGTCCTTGTATTTGAGAAGAAATGATGGTACTTATTATATGACCCTAGGAGTAGAGCAGACTTTTCCAGCATACTTCTTTTGGTTGTCAACAGATATTGGAAGTTTATATTAGACAACAGCTGCACAGCAGGCTGATTTATATCTGAAACAACAACTCCAAACAATAATGGGTTGATCCACTGGGTCATACAACAACTCTAGTAATAGAATAGAAATGCAAATAAAGAACTTTTGTGTAGAAGACAAGAAGACAATTAAGAATGAAAAATGTAGCCAGGGTCAGAGCAAAGTGAAAATCATAATACAGAAAATCATTCTGTTCAGGAGACATTATAACTATTAAAAATGTAGCCAAACTGGACAGATTACTCTGCAGTTGAAAGACATGTTTTGGTTAGTCTACCACTTGCACCAAACACCTCTAGCACCTCTATACTGCAAGGTTCTACAGAGAATCCAGTGCAGTCTGCATGCTTCTAAGCTATTTAATAATCAATCCTGTAGCACTGAGGACACTAATGGGGAAGTATAGGCTTGTTTCATCAAAGGGTGATTTGCAAGCTGGAGAGGGGAGATATTTATTAATGGGTGACTTAAGCTCCAGCGCTGCCATTACTCTATGAGATTTCCTCTTCACTTGACAGCTGATTGAAATTTTATGCAGTTTAGGTTAAAACAATAATTTTACAGGTACTGTATAGGATTAGGATTGACTGCCATACCAATCCAGATTTAAAATGTCTTTGCAACTAGAGAATTCTTACAATGAAATGTTTCCTAAGGAACTGGTAAGGGCTAGTGCTGGCAGTAGGTTAGGAGTAGGAGGTAGCAGCAAGTCACTGGACAGCTGATGATAATGTACAGACCCTAAGTCTCGGAGTCTAAGGTAACCCCAGTTTTCACCTAGAGCACCCTGCATGGAGGTTAGGCCTTAGCTGCGGTGTGATACTCAGGTCATGGCCCTTAGGGCTGTAGTCCAGGAGAGTAGTAACAGAATCGGTAAGGGAAAGAGTTGTCAGGTCACAGGCAAGAGTCAGGGCAGGCAGCAAGTTATTGAGGTCAGAGTACAGAGCTAGGATCAGGACAGGAGGCAGACATTCAGGAACAGAAGACAGGCCAAGGTCATACACAGGAATGGGAGACAGAACAGACGCACCTAGGAGCACCACAGGAGTCCTATAATCGGGCGCCATAGCTGAGGTTAGACTGGCTTAAATAAGTGAATAGCGAGAGAGTGTCCATGAGGCAATGCTGTCATCGTGACTAGCTCTGATGCCAACACACACCAGAGCCTTGTAAAGAACACGTGCCAAACACCCAGAACGCCAATATGGTGACCGCAACAGACGCCGACGCAGAACGGAAACAAGCAGCCGCAGGTAAGTACCTCTACTTACAAGGACCTCCAAATATAAAAAATAAAAACAATACAAAAGTAAAAACAACAGCAACACAGTCTATAAACTATTATCAGCCTTCTAAAATTACCTCACTGAGTTAAGCTTAAATAAAATTCTAGACCAGATATATTCATATTGGGGATAACATCCCCAAATCTTGCTTTCCAGATAACTCTATCATGAGAAACACTTAATGCCACTGTGCAGATCTCTTTAGGTAGTGATCATTATCTGAGGCCTATATATACTGTATATCCATAGTATTATTTTAGAAAAATAGCCTCTCTCTCAACAAGCAAAAAAAGACAGAATTTGCAATTTGTTAAAACATAGTTTCAGTGCAAATTTACTAAACAATATACATTGTTTTCATGCACACAAGACTAGTGCAGTAATGATGCTAATCTGAATGGATGGATGTACTACAATATATTCTCAAAACAATTCAGTAGGTTTAAAGTGCACCCATCAACTGAAAATGACTTTGTTTAGTGTAGCACAGCATGCTAGACTAAACAACTTTGTCATTTAAATATATAAAAAAATACTTACCTTTTAAAAGTTATCCCACGGTGAATCTGCCTCTCAGCCTGACTCAAGTTGGGCTGAGAGGCTGTACTATGAAGCCAGCTTACTTGATTGACAAGTAAGACGGCTTCATGACGCGATCAAGTGACCGCACGCCGCCAGGCTGGGCAGGCTCAAAGCATATGTGCTTTGAGTCTCCCCAGCCAGTAATGCTGACAGCTTCCCCTGTAACTGACTGGGGAAGCTGTCAGCATTACTGGCTGGGGAGACTCAAAGTACATATGCTTTGAGCCTGCCCAGTCAAAAATAGGTGGGGGGATGATCAGTGTGGAGGGATGCACAGAGTGGGAATGCAATGTGGGGGATTATGCACAGTGGGGGATTGTGCACAGTGTAGTGGATGATGCTGTGTAACCTGATAATGCTTGTGCACGTGAACATGAGATTTGGAGACAGGGGAGGAGAGCCTGCTTATTAGGGGTGTTCCTGTAGTGTTTGAGTGGCATGTCAGGCAGAAAATGTCAGCTTCCATGCTTTCAAATTGGGACAAGATTCAAGTAAGTGTATTTTCAATATGCAAACATCTTTTTTTTGTTCCTATTCCTAATTACTTGATTTACATTATAAAGTCACATACTTTATAAAACTGTAATAATCCTGAGCTGACAGTGCATTTTAATACTTGCCTTCATGTCTCGCACCTTTCCCCATTCCAGTTAATTTGAATTCTGCCTCCAGAATTCTGTCTCTCTTCCCAGAAGAGAGAAACTTTGTTGCAATATCTGTTGGCTCAATGGTATCCTGGTTTTGTCATTTAAATCACTTGACTTCAATGCCCCACCCTAGATCTCTTCATTTGTTTACCCATATGTTTCTAATCATCTAATTCAATTTATTCACACATCACTCACAAGTACTGCCCTTTCCCATCACAGCCGCAAAGCCCTGAAAATCCATAAGCCTACACCACTGCCTAGAAAAGTCAACTCAGTACTTTCAAAACAAAATTTAAATCCTACCTTTTGGAGCACTAGTGCTATTTATATATTTCATTCACTTACTTTATGCATATTAAGTATCTACTGTATTTCTGCTATTTACTGTACTAATTACCATCCTATCTGTGTATGTAAATCTCCCTCCCATTTATATTGTAAGCTCTATGGGACAGAAATCTCCATCCTCTTGTTGCATTCACTACACTTAAAGAGTGATGTATTCTAATGATTATATGCTTGTGATTTACTTCACTTGTATTATACTAAGCACATCTCCCATTATTTTAAATAATTATATTGTTAATTTGCTGTGTGCAGTTTAATCTAGCTCTGTTTTATAAATTAAAACATAAATTCATACAGTAAACAAGGAAATCCACTTTAAATTGCAGTAATATTCAGAAAATTGGCCATCTGGATATTATTCCCAAGAGTATCTACAAGGTGAAGAACTTTTGTTGACATTTCTGATTATGAACACACCGGATCACAGATCATTTATGATTCTACACACAGGCATGGATATATAAAAAGAAAAAAAATATATAATTCAGAATGTATATATTTTGTGTTAATGATGATAATAAAATATTATTTCTGTAAATAACATTTGTGGTTGACATTAAAAAGATGAACTGCATAAGTATACAGTGTGTGTCAGGGCATTGCTAATATCACGTCCACTTCTGAGAGTAAATAGACATCAGTACACATTTTATATTAAACAAAATTACTTTCCAACATCAATCATTTGTTTTCTTTTGTTTTTCAAGCGAACAGCTGGAAGGATTCAGGAATAAAGAAAAGGGAAATGCTGCAATTTCAGTTTTAAGGCAAGTGTTGGTATGGACATCACACAATCTTTTAATTAAAATGGTTTTACAATGTTATTGAAAGGATTTTGGTGAGAACAATAAGGGAAATCAAAATCTTTCAAGATCTCTAAGGAAAATAAATAGGAAAAAAAATCAGTGTAAAGTAGCTGGAGCAGTGCTGGGGCGAGGTATAATGGCACCCTAGGAGACACTGCTAAAATGCGCCCCCCCCCAGCAATCTCCCCTCTATTGTGCCCCATACAGAGCAAGCAGTTCCTCCCCCATGTAGTGCTCCACAGCAGGTGAAAGTCAGTGTATACCTCTGCTATTTTTAAAGTTCCTTTATCCATATGTTCCCCAGCCTTGACTTTGACTACTGTGCTTCCCCACAATACCCCCTTTTCCCACATTGTGCTTCCTTACAATAACCCCCTTTCCCCATACTGTGCTGTCC
>WMED01009418.1:0-16326 GCA_019650415.1 Pipa parva | reverse complement strand
AAAATTCGGCGAATCAGCCGAATCGAATTTTTCAGAAATTCGGCCAACTCTAGCTATATTAAATGTATTTAATAAAAGACTTGTAGGTTCTGGTACAAACACTGATAATTCAGGGGGTTATTCACTAAGGTGCGAATTGGACTGTCAAATTCTCAAACAGCTGATTCCCATAGCAAATCCACAACGATATCCCTATTGTAAAGTTGCGACAATTTTTTAAAGTTAAGATTGAGACAATTTTCCCATAATAAAGTCACGACTTCGACAAAATTCTCAATATAAAGATGTGACTGCGACAGTAGCAGCCTATTGCGACTGTATTTATCTGGCGAATTCGCACCTATACGCAATAATTCAGACTTTAGTGAATAACCCCCTCAGTATGAAAATGTATACTTATTTATTTAGATGGAATTAGAGTTTCTTTAAAAAGTTTCAAATAGGAAGCTTGTAAATATTTCCGACTACAGTATTCTTATTATTTTATTTATTTATTTTTAGAAAACATACATATAGCATTTTGGTAACATTTTCAAACCCTGTTTTCTTAACATAAAATTTAGGAAAATAAATGAGATGGCCTAAGAATATCCTCTATCTACAAGGTTCTAGATTTTTTTTCTTATATGCAAGGACTGACTTTAAATTTCATTTTGCATCAAACATAGAAAAGAGTAATTTTATCTGAACTGTAATCTCCAGAAAATCATCCTTTCCTTCCTTAGTTACCGATTCAGACTGAGAAAATGTACAGTTGCTATTCTTTGTCATTTTATCTTTAACACAAAATGTAATTTGTAAAAATCAGATAACAAATTAATGAATACTCTAGGGAATACTAATTTAGTCAGTGAACAACAGGATAGGAATGTTCTAGGATTGGAATATGCTGAGACGCAAGTTTACTATAGAATGACAAACACAAAAACCAATCACAAAAACAAAATACATTTTTGGGCTGGATTTAAAACATATAGAACAGTGATTTACAATAGTAAACATCCGAAAATATAGTTTGTTAAAGTTTTTGATAATCAAATCTTATTATATTTAAGTGCATATCACCAAAACTAAATGAAAAAGTGCACACAACGAGCAACAATAGGAAGACAAAGTCTAGGTAGAAACATTGTCTATGTTGCCACAATTGTCAGTGTAATATTCTCTACCCAGGATCAATGCATCAATATATTCCTCCCCAGGTTACCTCCCATAACAGTGTATAGGTGACCTATTTACCAAATATTACTAAAAATACCAAAATATTTGAAATGCTAAAAATAATTGTATTCCAATAGTCTAACTTTCTCCATTTTTTTTCTGGAAAAATCATTGTAATCAAAAGAACTTAAGTATATTTACTCTGATAAATGAGTACTGTACCTACAATAAACTATTTTCCTTACTATTCAACTATTAAGGTTTTCCCTGTATCTTACATGAACAGCATTGGATTAGTGTCTCCTTATGACAATGTGGGTTACAAAGACTGCCAAAGGTCAGGAGCTATATCACACTTTCAGTATCACAATGTATATATTGATTCACTCTCTACTCCTGGGCTGTCACCATATTTACAGTAAACAGCCAGCATCTCAATGAAGCCATAGATGTGACTATAAGATATGTATGCATAGTACACATGAGGGTAACTCAATATAAAAGATACTCAAAAACGACCAGGTTTGTGAGTACCTTTTATATTTTTAATAAATGTAATTTTATTTGGAACGCTGCACTATCAAGGGCCATTCTTTTATCTTTCATACCCCATTGCGATTGTGATTGAGAATCTACTAATTGGTTACATCTGTGACACGTTATGTCTGGGATACTTGTTCAAAGAAATGTTTATGGGCTCATTATTTTGGTCCATCTGGTGAGTGCAATCACCTAGTGGGTGACTTCGCCCTCAGCCCTTTGGGGATCTTTGGTTTCAGTACTTCGGTCTTACTCCCTTCTGGAATTCCCTATATTGCACATTATCTTTCCATTCACATGTGGGGTGTTAATATTTAAACGTATTACGCTAGGGGAGATTATTTTTTCTCCCTATTTTCTCCTTTTTGAACTTCTACAGATCTGGTTTCACAAGAGGAGGATCATCTGCTTCATTTTATATTTTATTACTTAGTCATTTATGCTTAATATTTGTATTTATTTATTTATTTAGTGTTTACACACATTTTCACAGCTCTTATTACCCATCTACTGTATATGTGTATGTAAGTCTTCCTCCCATTTAGACTATAAACTCTAGGGGGCAGGGACCTCCAACCTCTTGTGTCAACCTCAACATAGCACTTAAAGTGATGTATCCTTGTGATCTCATACTGTATTGTTTAATGCACTTTTTCCATGTCTGTGTTTTATTTGTATTGCAGAATTGTACAGCGCTGGCTGCGTCTGTTTGTAGCGCTTTGTAAATAAAATTATACATACATAAAGTTAAGCAATACATAAATCATAATACTAAATATGTGATGTAACTTGCAAATTTTGCCTTATTCAATATTTGTGACATACCATTAAAGATAGAGTACAGGATGTCATTACTCTGTATTCCTGGTTCCCAAAGGGTTATGGTTTCTAGTCGCCCAGGTCAATCATAGGATGGCAGAGCATTTAAAGAGCATCCCCACTCTATACACAGTGCCTGAGCAAACTGGTTGCCTCTGTGATTATCTCTAAAACTCTATTGATTGTCATTATTTATCTGCTTTCCCTTTCTTTCCTCTCTGTTTCTACAGTATGAATGGTTCCCTTCTTTCTCTTTTCTGCCTTCAAATCCCCTTTGATTTAATCTGGACTAACCACTATTTGTTAATTTACCTCCCTGGTTGTGTCTGCCACCCTGGTAGCCAAAAAGTACTTTGTATACCTACAAGTGTCTTTTCACATCAGAATAAACCATCTGGTACTTATTTGCTGCCACACCTTACAAGAACAGGGTTTCAGGGCAGGAAACAAAAGATGCTGAGGATTAAAGATGGACATCTAGAATAAGCATACATAAAGCACTAATAATAGAGAAATAGGAACAGTCAGGGCACTACCTATCTTGCAAATAGTGGGGATGCCAGAAATAGTCCATAAAAAAAAAAACACTGGCTGATGTATAGGCACCTCACAGGCTGTTAAGTGAACACCCCAAAATGCCTTTTAAAAATCTGTGAAGAGGGTTCCAATTGGAGTAGAAACTTTACTGGGGGGGGAGGGGGGACTGTAAAGTCACAATATCGGATGAATAAAAACATTTTGCTATATAAAAGTCTTCTGCATTCAATTAAAACTAAACCAAGGTAGAAATCTATCATGAGCTTGAAGCAATATGATGTTTAGAGTTGATAAACATGGTCCACTTACCCAACACACAAAAACTGGGCTAAACTAAACAATGTTGCTGGAATACAGAAGAATGTGTCTGACAACTTAAAACCTAAAAGTGCAATCTGAATGTTGGGCTGTTAGAAACTGAAAAGGTTTTTGTGTTACTGAATAATGTTTATTCCTTCTATAGGATGCTAGGCATTAAACAACCAATGGTTTAATTGGTATAGGAAAAAAAGGACTGCTATCACTTTAAGAAGGCTTGGGAATCCCTTTCAGAAAGTTTTAGTTTATTTATGAAAGGAATCATAAACTATGCTGAGTTAATGCATTCATGCCTCTGAAGGCTTCATAAGTCGCTGGTCAATCAATGTATGTGGGCTGATGTTAGCTGAGGTTTTGTGAGCCATCAAGTGACCCTGGTGAACAGAAAAGAGGCAAAACAGAATTTGAAAATTATAACAGAATACTGCAATGTACAATATACTAAAAGTTTCAATAAAACAACCCTTTTACACTTTTACATCTATTGGATATTTACCACATGATTGGATGCAGTAAAGCCTTTCAAATGAAATGAAATTAACTACAATATAAAATGAGATTCACTTTGAAAAAAGGCAAATCCTCAAAAATTATTTTTCTTGGAATTAAAATTAATAGTTATTATGCAAATTGCCTTGTTTAGCATATTCTGTTTTGTATTAATTAATGGCTAGAATCTGGAGAATCTAAGACATTTTGAAGATTTGCAAAAAGCTAAGTAGAGCTTTGGGAAAGGAATGCATTTTTACAACCTTTTTGTGTCCTGGGGACATAATCATGGAATTTTTTTCTGGTCCATCATAGATAAAAATAGAGTATTTTTTTGAATTTTTCTTTTCAGGGTTTTCATCACCTACTCTAGGGCTTAGTCTTAGTGGAGGATGGCATCTAATAAATACCCATGTAAGTGCTTCTTTCACTAAGTGAAACTGGAAAGCAAATCTATTAGGGTATGCTGCAGAATCCTGTAAAATTTACCCACGAGTTATTTTACTAAAAATAAAAATGTTAAAAGGGTTGAAAGTAATGAGTATGTGTCCTAAGGGGTACATTAAACTGTGAATTATGGGAATATATGACATAATAGTGTTGCATTTGTGTTGCAATAGTATAAGAATTGAAAATACTTAAAAGTGGAGAAAAAGGGAGGGCATGTTAAAATGATATACACTATCTTTAGCTTTGATAAATTGCTTGTATTACCTTCTTACTGTATCCTGTTGCAATAGAAGCAAGAGTAAGTTGCTTTGTTTACATGATGTAACAAGGTACAATATTCAATATTGCAAGAGATGCTTTATTCGATTTATTATGAACAAACAGGAGCACATTTGACACTACTAAAACATTGCATATTGATTACATTCAAATTATAATCTTTAGCAAGTATCAAGTTGACACCATTTCATTATGTAAGTTGCTAGGATTCATGTTGTCTCCAAGATGCAATGTCACCTTTGAATTGCCACAGAGGTTCCATTATTCACAAAACCTCAAATCTGAGAGCTTGCTCTAGATGTAACTAAAAAAAAAAAAAAATCAATTCGGCTGCTCTATTACTATTCTACAGAAATTGAAGTCTTTATTTTCAATTTTGTGATAAAATCAAGCCCTTTTCCAGGCAATGATTCTAATACTCCCCCTCTGTGATTAATCAAACCTTTGGAGCTCCTAAATTAAAATAACATATGATGTTCCATTTGTAGTAACTCTCTATCAAAATCATTCAGCTTGCAGAAACAGATAAATTCCCTGACTTGTTTACCTTTGAACATCTGATTAATTTTTTTCATTGGACATTAGCTCGGCTTTCCATAAAATGATGTGTCCTATGACAATACAGAGCAAAACAATTCTGCAAGATGTATGATAACTATTGAATGCTAGAAGTGATTACTGGTCATATAACCTCTTTAATCAGTTAATTGTGTCTTCTCCCAAGAATAAGAAAATCATTACATTTATTTAAAATTCCTCACCAATCTTCTTGAATGCAAGGATCCGATTCCTGTAAGATAATCTACAGAAATATTTAATAGAACAGAATGCACCATTGAATATCATTTTTTTTTCTTTTGAAAGGCACATTTTAAATACAGAAAAAGTGTTGCACTGCAAAATCTTAAATTAAGTCTCAGTAATGCGCTATTTGAAAGAGCAGAAGTAAATTCAACACGTTTCAGATTGTCTTGGCCGAACATGAGTCAATAACAGAACGTAACTGAAACAATTCATAAGCATAAGCAAATTATCATGATTTGGTCTAATGTTAATCATGTATGGTATGGTGAAATGAGAAATTTTTTATTGTGATTGAAAAATGACCCTATCTGCAGCATGAGCCAAGAACTAGAACTAATCTGGTACAGATTTGTCCCTATACTTTGCACATGCTAAAACCGCTTGAATAACTTTTCAGGGGTCCTCAGCTATCTGGTTTTGAAATTAGTGAGAGTGAACACTCAATGATGCCATATTGTCTAGATCTAGACATGAAAAATAACTTCCAGAATGACTCTTCTACTAAATCTGTCCAAAAAGAGATTTTGTGAGCTCCTCTCTTGCCTCAATTAAATTAGAATGTCAGATAAATAAGGGTGGCAACACATGGAGCTTTCAGAGAACACAGTTATTTGGCATTGACTGTAACATGTGTAGCCATGAATTTTGGTCAGTTTGAAAAATCTTATACAAAAATAGGTCTTGATCTTGAACTATAATTATGTATTGTAATAATATTAGAAATTCATGCTGACATTCTTAACAGAATAATTTACTCATATAAACTAAACAACCTGGTATTTGCTGTCCAGCCCTTATACCAATATATTCCATGTAATAATTATGAATCACTATGTATGATTTCTAATATGTTTTCTTTTTTTGTTAAAGAACCTGCTTTTAGATTGTCAACAATAATTACTTGCTAATGATAAAACAGGAACAAATATATATACAGGGGTGATATATAACCACAGTGTAAGCCTATCTGCCAAAAGAAGCCTTAAATAAGACATTTTTAGTGTGATTTTTGCACTCATAAAGCTAAATGTCCTGTTATGTTGAAAGGGCCCCATGAATGAGGAAAGATAGGCAAGGGCATTCAAACCTCTGAGTGGCTGGACAGCAGCTTGGAAAGGACCCTGACTCTGTTTTTCCCAAAAAAGTTCATTTAAAAAATCAATTTTTACCTTCCTCTTTGTTGAATTCACATGGGGACAACTCAGTAGTGCTGCATAACTTCTTAATAGAGGTTCAAATACCCTTGTCATCACAGCACAAGAGTTTCAATGAGTAGGGGCAACCAAACCAGAGCTTGTGGCTTCTGCCCACAAAAGACTTCTTACACTCAGCACTCATGGTGCTCAGTACGGTAAAGTATTAATACTTTACACATTGTTTCCAGTAACCAATACTAGAAACATAACACTAGATACCCTATAACACTGAATATAAACTGCTGATTAAGGTACCTCCAGGTGCCTGGGCCAAAGCAAGGTCACTAACTCTTACAGTTCTGCACCTTAGGCCCCATTTTTGAAAAAATGTAAGTGTAAACCAAAGTTTAATTAATTCTGGACCGAGCCAACAAGTGAAAATTTGTTGAATACAATCTGATATTTTATGAGTTTGTGCACAAGTCATTTTTGCATTATAGCATGTTAGAAAAAAATCTCAAAACTCTTCCTGCAGATGCACTGAGATTGTACTGGGAAATATTTATAGAATATATCCAAAAATATCACCATAAAGTTGATAAATTACTAAAAATGGTCAGTTTTAATATGATTTGGCTTATTCTCAGGGACCATCAAGTGTTTTTTCATCTTGCATACAAGGAATAACTTTAGGAATAGGAATAACATGGCATAACTTTAGGAATAGGAATCTAGCCATTTAAATCTGTTGGCTTCATTTTCTCAGCAAAACAAGCAATGTACATTTAAAAAAAAGTTATTATTGTCATTAAGATTCTACACTCTCTCTCACTGTTTCTTTTTCCACTTTAATCTTCAACTCAAACAACTGACTGTTTTATTAAAGCATTCCAGGAGAATTATTATATTTAATGCACTTAGAGCATCTAAGCAAATGTGAGAGCACCTTCAAAAACTATTGGGTTTACAACATTTTCTGCTTATTTTCATACTCTTTTAGTGAAAAATGTTATTTCAAGGTTTAAAAGAGACCTCTTAACATTATTTCCTACTGCCTGAACATCATTTGCACAGTCTGCAGTTTGTCATTATGGTTCAGCCTAGCCCATGACCATTTGAAATTGCACTTGTAAGCAGTCCTATTTCTGGAGGCAAAGGGGTGGGGGACTGTCTGAGGTACCCATTCACTGCCCTCTTGCCTCTGCCTAGCAGCCACACACCTAACTTTCTACTTCCACTAGTCTTTCCTCTTGTAGCTAAAATATAAATAAGTTGGGGTTGGGGGAGGGGGTGTGGGCAGAATGGGAGTTGATCAGGAACAAAAGGAGCTCAAAGATTGTTGCCCTGTCTAATATTAAATGGTGAATTGGCCCAGTTTGCATACATATATATCTAGACCAGGCAAGGCAAGTATTCAGTTGAATTCTAAAACCAAAGCTTCTAGCACACCTTATTACATTAATCTATACAATTGGATCCATACATACATACAGTATCTTTCACCAAAAGTCTTACTCCTGAAATAATTAATTTTCTACTAAGAAACTGGAACAATATTATTATCTGATTTCATATTTGACCAAGCGGAAGGAGCTAAACTAGTTTTTATTAGTGGACGGCCATTTCCATGTGCATATGTGTAGGACAATTTTTCCTTGCAGAATCTAAACAGATTAATTTATGAAATATCTTTTTAAATATAATCATGATACAAAACACTGACACATTGCACATAATAAAATGATTTGCAAGTTAATTGACATGCTTTATTGAGATAGTTATGGCTTCCTCTTCTCAACATTATGTTTATTGTTTCATTCAGAGAAGACATTCCAACATTGAAGCCAACTTTGTGCAGCTAAACATGATTTTAAATGAAAGCTGTTGCCTTTGTTAGCTAATGAATTTCTATAGTTTTACTAAATTTTTTCTGATAAGTCATAAGCAGCTATGTAGTATTTACACACACACCCTGGATCCAGCGCTGTAGTTCATTCTCAATTCTCAATAACTGCTGCCAACATACCACTCTGAACTTTGCAAAGCTCAAATGTTTCCAAGTATGTAGTAAAGTTTAACTTCTCCAGTGCCAGTGGTAGTGTACACAGTTTCTAGTGTTGCGCTAAAGTACTTAGCAGACCAATACCCAGGAAGTTTTACAATACACTCCCCCTTCAGTACCTCTCCAGTATAGCCTGCACAGCTCATACGTTAACGTCAATTTATTGCATATTCCAACTGTGTTACTACTATACATTCCACACACAATGCCCCTATAAAACCTAATACAGTATTGTTATTTTCTCTAACACACTACAATACAAGGCATCTCCACCATTGGTGATGATGTACATTAAATAAGAAGCTCATGAAGTTATATAACTAACCCATTCATGGAAATAAGCAAACATGTATAAATAAGATAACCAGGGGTTGTGCTGAATGCTATAGTAGTCTTACCTAACAATCCTTGCAGTGTATAGTGTGCCCATTACACCCTGTCTACCCCAGACAACTGACCTGGTTACCATGATGACCTCTAAAACAGTGGCAACTCTGCTTTCATAGTATTACTGTATTATTACTATACAATTTGTTAAATCACATTATATTTAGTTCTTATATTTAGTTCTTTATTCTTGATGCTTTCTCTATTCTTTTGTACTTAAACACTTCATCAACACTAGAAGAGGCAAAACTCTATCCTCTGGGTGAAAGTTTATAAAATAAACAGTATTCTAAATAGAGATTGAACATCATCAAATCTTTTAACAATAAAGCTGCTTTGATGGCCCTAAAAGTATTATTCTACTTAAATAGGTATTAATAGTTTGTCTGTTAACCAAAAGGTTGGTGGTTTATGCCCATCCAGGCACATGATCTATTCACTTACATTGTAAGCTCTATGGGGCAGGAACCTCCATCCTCTTGTGTCAATCACAACCCGGCACTTAAAGTGATTTTAAGCTTATAAGTTACTCACTTGTAATGTGTAATGCACTTTTCCCATGTCTGTATTATATTTGTATTGCTGAATTGTACACCGCTCCAAAAATTTGTGGTGCTTTATAAATAAAATTATACATACAGTACATACAATAGTTTGTTAGAAATGTAGAGTTCACTTATATTCAGTGGTACAGAGATGATATTTTGGCAGTTTAAAGAAGGTCCATATAACCATATAAGTAAGATAATCATTTAGTTAAAGGGAAAAAAGATATCTCTTTTGAATTATTAGACAAAAATCTCATAGCAGCATATTTTGATGCCATAAAATAATATATCAAATATGAAACAACTATTTAACAGATCACATTCCATCAACACCAATTGCCCATTCATTATTCACACACCGCAGAATATTATATTCTTGTTATGGAAATTATTTTAGTTCATCGCCCCAAAGGTGAGTGTGTAAAACTGACTCAGTTTGCAATACAGAAAAAGATCATTATATATCTGAGCATTTTTAAGGTCTCTCATTAGAAAAAGCTGTGTTAGCATTCTAATGTTTTAACAATTCAATTACTGATGTGCTGATAAAATTTTCTGCCAGATTCCGTGAATAAAGTCTTTTCCTGCAAATAAAGAGCATATAATGAAGGTCATCAAAACTTTTTATACAAAGAAAATGTATGCCATTATATAGATCAGACTGATTTATCAAGACTTAGGAAAAGGGAACACATAAACTGTAGTGACACCAAATATATAGATACTATGGGGGTTATTCACTAAAGTCCGAATAGTTGCATATAGGTGTAAATTCACCAGATAAAGACAGTTGCAATAGGCTGCTACTGTCGCAGTTGCGTCTTTATAATGAGAATATTGTCACAGTCGCAACTTTATTATGGGAAAATTGTCGCAATCTTAACATTAAAAAATTGTCACGACTTTAAAATGGGGAAATTGTCATGGAATTGCTATGGGAATCCACTGTTTGAGAATTTGACAGTCGAATTCGCACCTTGGTGAATAAGCCCCTAAGTACATAGATATATTTATAATTGGACAGACCTATTAATTTAATAAATTACTTATCTATAGTTCAGTGGTGGTGAACCTTTTTGGCATGTCCCCAAAGTGCTGGTGCTGATGAGTGACGTCATCGCACCTGTGTCGGAGGGGAACGTGCATGCGTCGGTTGAGGAGAACTCCCCTGCGAGTGAGCACTCCTTCACTGCCGGCCACGGATCTGGCCTGAAAACTGTCAGATCGGGTCCTCAGCCTGTACTGAAGGCAGCTTCGGCGACAGCTTGCGTGCCATCATAGAGAGCTCTGCGTGCCCTCTTTGGCACACATGCCATAGGTTCACCATCCCTACTATAGTTCAAATATTGTAAAGTCATTTGTTACTTGCATATATTCTGAATTAACTTGCCATCTACAGTAGAACTTCAAATGAAATCTGCTGCAGCATAATGCAGTAGCAGATATTGCCTGATTCTAGACCCCTTCTTTATTATTTGTACACAACCAAAGCAAATGATTATACATCACTGTTCTAATGAGTTATTCAATTTGAGTCACGCTGGTGCACTGTATGTAAATAACCTTCCTCTTTCATTGCCATCACAGTATACAACTTGAATTGCTAGTTCTAAATGTAAGGAAATGTATTGGAAGCAAAGTATTTTATTAATAGGTTTTAGTTTTAAACGGATGGTTTTTACCATATCTTCCTTTTACCTGTGAAAAAAATAAGTATACAGGTTGTATGGTAATAAGTAATCTATTTTTCTGCATAGTGCATAGTCATATAGCAATAAATCTCCATCACGACATTGAATAAACTAGATAATCCCTTTAATAAGGGTCAATTTTTAAATGCATCCTGCAGGCAAAAATTAAGATAAACATCAATAGAGCACTCAAGTGCACCTGGTTAAAGGGATGTTGTGGTTAGCTTATTTTATATGTAAGTAATTTCTAAAGAGTGAGATGGAACTCTAAATTAGATCAATGGGTGAACTTTAAATTTCCCTGTCATCCATGCCCAGATCATATATGCCAACAAATATGAAAAAATGTCTTGAGAAAGGTTGTACAGTAATCTTTTTTACACCTACATTTGGTATATTCCATAAATATCCTTCTAAAGTTAATATTAGCATGTGTGGCCCATCTCATCACTTTAAAACTATACACGTAAAAATCCAGTTTGCTATAGTGATGAATCAAAATTAGCTTCAATGCCTGCTATATGGCACTCTGTAGTATGCTTCTAAATGGATTTAAATTCTTAACATAACAGGTGTGTTTGATCTAGGTTTAATTTTAAAGGGATGAGATGGTAACTCAGATGATTTTTATTTTAGCATAAATGCCAGCATTCCACACTCAGGAAGAGACATTTGACATCCAATGTATATGGATGCAATAAAGTACAAAACAGCTCAGGCACATTCAGGGATGGTATCTTACAGGAGCAAGCCTGTCATGTGCACAAGACAAACTTGCAGAAAAAGGAAAAAACAGGTTGCTCAAGTTAGTGAAAATGGCACAAACCCATTTATTGATCACACAGCGTTTCGGGCATATGAAGTATATTGTACCTAATGTAGGTTTGAATAAATTCCAGTGCAACCTTGCATTCTACTTTTTTCAGATGTCTCCCTCTTTAAAGGGGGATATTGACATGAACAGATGGAGTCGGGCCATTCTCCTGATTTCTGCAGTGATCCAAATGCAGAATCTACATTATTCATGATTTCTGAGATAATACAAAAAAAGGGGAAAAAGGAAAACTACATCGCAACTACTCCCAGTCATCAAAGTGGTACAAATAAAGGTGCTAAATGTGTTGTTAAATCAGAATAAATAAGGGAAAACATCTGCATACTTTACAGAGGTACTAAATACAGTCAAGGTAGAAAAAAGATAAAATATAACTTTTATTGAGAATATAAAAATTACCCAAATTATAATTGAATTAAAAAACAACAATCGGAACAGCACCACAATAAATGTGGTTGCAGAGGAGTATAGTAGGTAGTGAGAAACTAACTAGTAGATTCCTCTAGTGAGTTAACCAACGTACGTTTTGCTCCTCTGGGGAGCTTTTTCAGGGTAAGTATTATAGAACTAAATTCACTATTAGTTCAGATTGAAAGTACAGATTTGTTCCAGATATGAAAATGAACAGCTAAGGAGTAAGGATATCAAACACAAAACTCAAAGTTGTGAAATCAAACCCATGGGTGAGTAATGGGATCACAGTATCTCAGGGTTTGATTAGTGTAATAAATTAACAGGAGGTCATATCAGTCTTAGTTAGTATAATAATTATCAGGAACAAAGATATAAGAACTCAATAATACCTTGGCGAGTGGTGTATATCACTTTAAATATTCAAACTTTCAAAGTCAGCTTTGCTTACTCTGTTTTAATATATCATTAGAGTAAGAATGATTGGTTACCAAAGGTAGGCAGGTTATCTAAGAGATAAACTAAATATATCATAAATAGGACTTAGTAGTGCAGGATAACCGAATTAAAGTTTTACAGAAACAAAGTCATCATAATTTATTAAACTGGTGTGTTAATGGGAGAATCAGCAAAGAAAAGAGAGTATAGGTGATACCTTTTATTGGCTAACGAAATAGATGGTAAATGCAAGCTTTCGAGGCTCCTAAGGCCTCTTCATCAGGCAATAATATGGAACTGAGAATTACTATTTTATACTGAAACTGGTACATCACGGCTAAATGTTATCAGTAACTGATGAATTATTGCCTGATGAAGAGGCCTTAGGAGCCTGGAAAGCTTGCATTTACCATCTATTTCGTTAGCCAATAAAAGGTATCACCTATACTCTCTTATCTTTGCATAAATCTATGGCTAACGCGGTGCACAACTCTAAAGGGAGAATCAGCAGATATGGCTGTGAGGGAAATTCAGGAGAGGTGTGTAAAAAAACAACACAGTACGGTGGGTTCTGTATTTTATTAAACTTTTGAAGTGATAAAACACCCCCTCAGGTGTAATTAATAGGAGGTTTCTTTAAAGTAATAGATTTTAACAATATAGGCATAAAGTCATGTACAGATTAACCAGTAGCCAAACAGTAAGGTTGTGAGTGTAATTATTCCACCCAGCAATGGCAGTGACTACTGAGAGGTTATACAGAGATCATACAGACTGTTGTAAGAGCAGTCTGAGAAGATAAATGCCAGTATACTGTCTTAGGCAAACATACTAACAGGGTTAGTGCCCTTTATAAATCGCAATTCAAAAATCTACCTGTCTAGTAAAAGTTCGTTACATTAAGTGAAAAGCCTAAGTACACCCCTCCAACCCATTTTTTTCCCTCACCAGTCAAGTTCAAAATGTCACAAACTAACCTGCCTAACCAATGCTTGCTAAGCCCTCAAATTCCCATGCCACCACCCTCTTTCCCCAGCTGCATAGATTAACAAACGCTGTTCGCTTAGCTGGCTCTGTTTTTATGTGGTAGGCTAGCCAATCAGTATGCACATTAGGTGGTACACCCCCGCCCCCCATGACGTCAGAGCAATTCGGAATGTACCATAGGCTAGCTCTCTGAAGAGTTGCCCAAGTACTGTAATTGCACTAATATAAGTGTAGAAATGTGAAGGTGCCAAGAGAACATTGTATAATGATTAGAGGAAGGGTATTTTTGTAGGGAAATGAATTAATAAACAAAGAAGAATATAAATTAAAGATGCCTAAGTAGTTTAAAGGGGAAGTAGGATGTAAATTGGGTCATCATAATTTAGACTGCAATGGCAAAGGATATTAGTACTGAGAATTCCTTAGTCACAAAGGCTCCTGAAGAGAAACATTTTTTAGGGTGGTTAAATATATGAGACTGAAATTAATTAATAAGCTGATTGCTTCCTCACTGGATTATTGTTTAGTAGATGGGTTAGAATAAAAGTAATGTTAAATTGTCTCTGGATGATTGCCAAATCAAATAATATTGTAAGGTGTATTCATATTTCAAGAGAATACAGTGAAATTGTTCTGTTCATTCAAACCATTGGAGATCAAGGAGTCTATTAAAAAAAATCCATCTACTTTCTCTCCTTAGAAGCGCCTGTTCTAGATTCTAGATGTTTTCCCTTCCCCCTTTTCCCTTATTTATTCTGATCTCTGAGATAAGAGAATTCACTAAACAATAGGAGTGAAAAAGAATTACATATTTAACCTTAATCGGTTTGGCTTCAATATTAGATTGATTTGATATATCCAATTTTGCCTCAGTCCCTAATCACTGCGCATCTACATGTAAGGTAAGGGCATGCTGAGCATACTGTATGCAAAGCACTACAGAAAAGTGAAGATGTGAAGCTAATAGTTCAAACATGGGTTGATAGTAAACCTGTGCATGTTCAACGGTCTCTTTCATAAAATTGAATAGTTTAAACAAGTTTTAGGGGGTAATTCAGGAAAGTACAAACTTACCTTGCGATTCTTCGATTCACCTCGCCGAGACTGGTACACGCTCCCTTCTGTCCTGCATGCGAAGATCAGTGAACGCTTTAAAGGTACTTCGGCTCACCTTGCGACCACTAGAGTCACGAGCTGAGCCAAAGTACCTTTAAAGGTTTCGTTGATCTCCGCGTGCAGGACAGAAGGGAGCGCGTACCAGTCTCGGCGAGGTGAATCGAAGGATCGCAAGGTAAGTTCGCACTTTCCTGAATTACCCCCTTAACTTTTAGGTCCCCTTTCAAATATGTCATCTCTGTATTTTCATTAGTGTGAGCTTAGTTGATGATCAAATCTTTGTTCAATTTCTACAAAAACAATTAGAATGTACTTGGCTCAGGTAATAAGGATTTTTGTTTGTCATAATATGCAACAGCCCAACAAAGCATTAAGGAGATGAGCTATTAGTTTCCAGAGAGTTTTGAGTGATTTTAATTGTTTTATTGAAATGCATTTCCTTAATTTAAATTACATCAGCTGACAAATACTTTTCCATTGATTTTTTTAGTTTGAGAGATTAACCCCTTTACAATTAAATTGAGACCTACAGTTTTGCTACTAGTTGGATTTGTAACACTATGGGACACTTACAAGTATCCAGCATAATCCATTATAGACAGTATTAGATTGTCATATAAGGTACTTGTCAGTGCATGACAGAGGGATTCATCTGCTGAAAACTGCAAAGAAAAATAGTTTCTGAGATCCATGAAACCTAACAGATAGGGTAATTCAGCATTCAGCGAAGTGAGCTCCGAAGCGTTCAGTAAACTTCGCAAATGGTATCATGCGCATGCTGATGTCCTGTACGCGGACACTAAATAGCATCAGCATGCGCATGATACCATTTGCGAAGTGAGCCGAACGCTTCGGAGCTCACTTCGCTGAATGCTGAATTACCCCCTAAGTGGCTTATTCATGAAAGTCCAAACAGTCTCATTCAGGTTCAAATCCATCTTTATTTTCCACTTATTCATGTATTCAGCAAACTCTGCAATGTGACAAATTTGCATCAATTCATACACTTATGTCAGTTGTGGACTTACAGAGCTCTTTGCATCATTTTGTGCGTGTGGACAGTGAATTTGCCTGTTCATCAACAAGTGTTGCAGTAGTCAATTTGGCAGGGTGTACTGTGTCAAATTCACCAGTTTTACTTCACTAGATCTAAGTGGTGAATTAGGGCACTAATGGCAGGGCTGCTACTGTCTGAATGACTATGCTGTGTTATGCAAGAGACTGCATAAGTGTTTGATGCTGTCTGCTTCATGGCTCTGGGAATACTCTATTTAGTGAATAAGAAATAGAGGGGGTAATTCACTAAGCTCCGAAGTGA
>WMED01009417.1:0-16326 GCA_019650415.1 Pipa parva | reverse complement strand
CATTATTAAGCAGAGTTTATTGCAGGTTTCGCAACTAGCAAATGTCAGGCTGTACTCTTCTCTTGCAAATGTTATTAATCCATTTATTTCTAATCATCACAAGTTAAACAAATATTTTCATTAATTATGATCCTCTTGTGGATCTGTCTGCCATATTTTTTTTTGCACCTACTTATGAATGTTACACCCAATTTAACAGGAAAGGGAGTGCTACATAATCTTGTATTAGCTTATATGCAAATGGATGTTTAAAGAAATGATAAAGTCTCAGGCTAAATGTTTTACTAAATAAATCTATTCTAAAATCTGAGGGGTTTATTATTTGGCAACCAGAGTCCTTTGTTTCAAACTGAAACAAAGGACTTCTTCACTGCAAAAAGCATGGGCTTAGGCCACCCCACTTAGAGGCTTTTGCATACTCACACAGTTAGGGGAAGGTGCAGTCCTAAACCCTGCACTGGCGGTGATGCAGTATTTTATTAGTAGGTACCCTACCTTTTAAAAATGTGCAAATTCAATTGCATCTGACTTTATAATTGTTATCTTGTTATAGAGAAGAACAGTCCTTTTCTTTGTGCATAATCTTCTCTTGTAGATGAAATGTTCTAACTACAGAACGATCTGGGGCTGTGACCCTAATGGTCTATGGCATGGTCTGACAGAATTGGGATTTTAACTTTGTACAAAGACATCTGGAGTGTAACAGATAGCAGCAAATGACAGTAAAATAGATATGTTTGACCACAGTCTGTAGGGATAGAGAACATAGACTTTGTATTTCAAATTTCCCACAGCTGGCATCTGCTATAAATAAATACCATGTTCTGGTTTTAGTATCAAAATTCTTATTTTCATATTCAGCAGATTACTGAATATGTGTCTTTTTTATATACTGTTAATTAGTTCCATTTGTAGATAGAGTTTACAATTAACACATGCAACTGTATAATTTATGATTTAAAAAAAAACACTTCCAGAAGCCAAAACTGTATGATTGCATTTACAGCGACAAGAAACTGTAATTGTGCATCATGCACCACAATAAAAGAGAGATCTCTTCTGGCTTACTGTATAAATGCAAAATGCCTTGGTAATGCACAATATAAATGAAAACAATGACACAGTACCTTCCCAGCAATCTTTGCGCTTTGTCCACATGCGTGCCCAGGTTAGCAAGATTCTTACATTTGAATTTTTTCAGAGCCCCTTTCCTGCCAGCAATGATGTAATGGTCATTCGAAGGCAAATCACGTTTTAGTCAAGTTAATTGTCCAAGCAGGAACAGGAAGAGTGTGCACGTCATATAGGGTAGAAACATTGATGACACGCAACCCCCTTCCTGTCAGTTCTAGAAAATGCCAATGCAGGGCTTCAATAGGAGAGCAGCCAGCGAAAAATGCGCTCCTGATAGGTGTCTCCTGCTCAGGAAGCAGTAGAGTCACTGGCGCTGATTCAGGCTAGGTAATGCATCATGGAAGTGCTATATAGCACTTCTTTACAGGTAAGAAATTTTACTTTTTTCAAAAAATTGATAAGAAATCATATTGTCAAAAAGAGGTTAATAAGCCTATATAATATATATATATATATATATATATATATATATATATATATATACTGTATATATATATATATACAGTATATATTACATTTGGCCTGACTGTTCCTTTAAATCTGTCAGATTCAGGTGTTGTTTATCAAGGATTGCTTTTATGATTTCTAAAGACAGAAAATCCTCTAAAACACTTTGTATACTGTATAGGTGGTATGGCTTATTTAAAGAATCCTCACCTCAGAAGCTATTCCCCTCAACCACAACTACAAATAACATTATCATTCTGGGTGCCATGAAAATGGTGTTAAATATTGTTTGGTCATTGTTTCTATATTATCATTTATAATGGTAGGTGAGCATAAAGCTATTATAAAATGCATAAGCTAGACATATTGTCATGCTTAGAACTTGACTCTCTTATTATCATGGCAAACCCATGGAATTCACATAAGGAAAAGCAAAGCTAAAAATGATATTGTTTCTAAACTTCACATTAATAAAAATGGATCCGGTGATACATTTTTAGCTGTTTCAGCTGAAATTAAAATGACTTCACAGCAATGAAAAATGTAACTTGGAAAACAGCTGTTTTCTTGCAAAGTCTATATTCATGAGCATATAACTGATAATTCCACAAAATCTAAAATGCTCCTAGTGTTGCATTGGGATACTAGTTTGTGCCACATTCCTTTTCTATGAACTGTAAAGCAAGCAATGATGGTTTTTAAACATTCTTTGTGCAGGTGATGACATTGCAAATGTGTTTTTTCAACTGAATACTGTGAACTGGAAAGGAATGCATATACTGTATGCAGAGCCAGCTCTGGCTCTATTGGCGCCCTAGGCGCCCCCTCCAACGGTGCCCCCTGGTGCTGCCCCACCCCCTCGACCGGCGGCCCCACCCCCTCGACCGGCGGCCCCTCCCCCGGCGCCCCCATCCCATGCCACCCCCTCTTCCGGCGCCCCCATCCCGCGACAACCCCTTCCCCTGGCGCCAACCCACCCACGACGCCCCGCCCCCTCCCCGGCGCCCACCCACCCGCGACGCCACGCCCCCTCCCCGGCACTAGGGGCGCCCCTAGCATTTGCCTACTCTGCCTAATGGCAGAGCCAGCACTGACTGTATGTTAGAATAGTATCTTATAGTATTTAATATATACAGGATAATGTACCGCTTTCTTTAATTTGTATGGATATTAATAGACTTTTAATATACTTAGAAACTACAAAAGGGTGTATAGTATCCTTTATATACATGGTGGTTTTCGAAAGCAAAGCAAAATACATAGACACTTGTGATACCTGATATAGCACTAAAACAGCTTCTTTCAGTTAGTTCTTGTTAGTGCCAGAATAATTTAGTTTAAGGATGTAGTGTGAAACTGCAGCTTTTTCAGAAAAACTTCAATTCCATTGATGCTATGTCACCCACAAGTGGGAATTAGTACAGTGGAAGCAGTTGATGATAATTTGTTTTGTTTTTTTTGTTTAATTTAAACTGATCTGCTGCAGTGATACCATATTTTAGAAGTTGTGTAGGTCATACTACATTTCCCATGATGCACTTTAAGGTATTTAGTCACATAATCTAATCAGTTGTAGACAGAAGCCTTAATTAACTCCTTGACATTGTATCAAAGAAAATTTTCAGCCCTGTAATGATGTTTCAGAACATTCATAATTACAAATCCCATGACAACCTGTGACATATTTAATCACTGGAAGGCTATATAGTGGCAGTATGAGGGATACAGAAACAATTAGGAAAAGTGGCTTTGCAGAAGATGAAGTATCAACATGTTCGAAAATGATGTTTTTAAAAAAGTAAAGGGAGTGATGGTGGCTCTAAGTTATAATCGGATAGTTTTGATGTCAAAGCTAGTTGTTTTTAATGTAATAATTTACAGGAAGTTCCATGTATTTCCTGTGCTTACTGTGTATTATATACAAAATATTTTTATATACATTTGTATATGTATTTTTATATACATTTTTTTACTCACCAAAGGAAAAAGAGATTCTTTTCAATCTTATAAAACCTGCTGTTTTTGGGAGACAAGCTTGCTTTCACTATGTACGTATGTGGAGGACAAAGCACAAACAATGGGTGTATATATTATAGTGTGAGGGGTCAAGTCAGTGGCAAAATTGGCAAAAAAAAACTTTGCCAGTTTAAGTTAATCATTATCTAGTGATATTGTATTTGATGGGGCATAATTTCTTATAGTTTGCTATAAATTATTATATTTATTACCTTACAAAGTATATATTCTCCTAAATGGATTTGATTAATGTAATTTGTCACAATAGAGTTTTTATAAGTTATATTCTGGTGACTACAGTGCAACAAAATTCTTACAAAAATGTGACAACTAAATCCTAGCCACATTTGGTTGCAGATGAATACAATGTCATAAATAATTGATAAAATATCTCGAATCGAAATTTAATAAACTCGGAAAAGGCCGATTTCACCTTTTTGAGTTTATCCCGAGTACATCTTGACATACTACTAATATAAAGTATGGCTACTTTTCCATCGAAAAATTTGATTGAAAAACTCAATTGAGTAGTTTTGATCGGTAAATATCGATTGGAAATGTTGAACGATTTTTACTGAACGATCAGCCAAGATGTATTCGGGATAAACTCAAAAAGGCAAAATCAACCTTTTTTGAGTTTATTAAATTTCGCCCATATATTAATGTCAATCAAACTGCTACAAAATGCCCACATTGCCCTTACTGATGCCGATTTATTATATATTGTCAATATGTAGTTATAAATAAAAATGAATAGAGTTACAGCAGAATTGGCTTTGCTCCTTCAAGAACGTAATGGACAACTACCACCAGAAAAACATGAAGATGAGGTCACTTTGCTTACAGATAGCAATTTATGAATAATACCAGCAATGAATAACATCTATCACAACATTACACCAGAAACACACTCCACCACAGTTGTGACAAAGCAAGAAAATGTTGGAAAGTAAATCTGTACAATCACAAGCACAAACAATTGGGAAAATGCCATAGAGTAATGCAAATGGTCAAATAAGAGTTGAGCATTATATTTAACTTGCCATTGGATTTCCTTTTTCCTGAACATTACAGGAGCAGGTTTGTGAACTAGTTTGTTACCTATATGGTAACACCTAGTATACATTTTGGTGTTATAACCAGCTGAGGACCTGAGATACCATTCACTGAGACTTAGGGCTTTATTGACTAAAGGGTGAATTCATCTGTCAAATTCACCTCACTACAATTCAAGTCACATCACCAAAATAGATGCAAATTGACTTCTCACTACTTACTAAGCAGAAAATAAAGGCAGACAGCAGTGATCAGTGTCGCATGAATAGTATGGTGTAGTCAGGTGGATAGAAGTTGGATGAAAAGTCATGCAAAGTGAAGAAAATTTGATAAGTGGGCAGTGACGTCAATCTCACCATATCTCACTAACTGTCTTTGGTGAATATTCTGTTTCTATGTTTCCCAGGGTCATGTTGGCACTTAGTCACATCTGCCTGTCCTTATTCATCATTTTGAAAGACTACGCTGCTTGCTAAATAGGTGAATTACCTGTGGTTGTTCAAGTGTTCAAATTGATAGCATAATCACCACATCGCAGAGTTTGCTCAATATGCGGATATTGGTAAGCAGCAAATAGAGGCAGATACATTACATGACCAGATCATTACATGACTATTTGGACTTTAGTCAATAAACCCCATAGACTGGCAATGGGGCATTTAACACATATGATAGGATACTTCATGGTAGAGGAGATAGTACCATGAATTTTATATTAAAGGACTAAAGGCCAAGATGTTTCTGTTGGCTCTATATAAAGATGACTTAGGGGGGAATTCACGATTGTGCGAAGTGAGATCCGAATCTTTCAGCTCACTTGGGACAGACTAATATGCGCTTGCTGATGTCCTGCATGCAGACATCAGTGAGCGCTTTAAAGGGATTCCAGTCTTGGCGAGAACAAAAGAGTCGCCTCGCCGAGACTGGAATCCCTTTAAAGCACTCACTGATGTCCGCGTGCAGGACATCAGCAAGTGCATATCAGTCTGTGTGAAGTGAGGCGAAGACTCCGCACCTCACTTCGCACTATTGTGAATTCCCCCCTAAGTGTCAAGGCCAAGCCCTGGAATTGAAACACGCCACTCTCTTCATATTGACAATTAATATATTTTAGTACTTGTAGTTCTCGAATTATACATCATTGTCCTTTGTCAAAACAACAATTTTTATATTTGAATATTCAGAAACTGATGTCAACTACAGTTGCCATATGCAGAGAGGCCACAATCTGTCACCTTCATTTAAGCCACACATTTTGTTGAGCCTTCCCTAAACAGCTAGCCTTGGCATTTAAATCAAATTAAATAGTTATGTTGTTGTTGAAGAAATTAAAATGATAAACAAATGTTCCCCTATGTTTTGTAATAAAGTCATTTCTCTTTGATTTCTTAAAAAAAAACCTTTTCTGTTCAGTTCCTAGAGAATACCGTATTTTCCGGACTATAAGGCGCACTGGACTATAAGGCGCACTGGACTATAAAGCGCACTGCACTATAAGGCCCACTTTCTATGAGCACCTTTTAAGCAATCTTGGTTCATATATAAGGCGCACTGGACTATAAGGCACAACACATTACCAGTAAATAAACCATAGCTCAGACCGCAAGTCAAAATGTATTCAACTTTTTAACAATATCTCGCAACTGGTTCAGCTGCCGGTTCATGAATATTCACTGCAACTTAATTAGATTTTGGCTGTCAGTGCATTTGTACGTCTACCTTTTTGTCAGATGTTATGAGTCCCCAGAATGGAAAGAGGGCTCCTTTTCCTAATATAGGTATGGGTATACAGTGGCAGTAATGCTCAATCCATGGATTGTGCACTGTAAAAACCCAAATTCATATGCGCACGGGAGGGGGGGGGAGGGAGCATGGTGTGTGCTGCGTGTTGACGCAGCAGCAACGCTGAACTCTGGGGCCATATCCATGAACCCGCGTCCTCCTCACGATGAAGTACTATGTATGGATGTGCCCGCTGATGCCGCCGCCGACCCCCTGCCAGAGGTAAAGGATCCCGTATGAAACCCTCTCTTACGTCAGGTTCATATATAAGGCGCACCGGACTATAAGGCACACTTTCTATTTCTGGAAAATTCTCAGCATTTTATGTGCGCCTTATAGTCCGGAAAATACGGTAAGTAGATTTTAACTTTACAGTTTCATAGAAACACTGGAAGCTACTCATGGTAGAGGGCCTGTAAGCAGTCTTTTCCTGTTCTAAACACTAACACTACCCAAATGACCTTATAGGATTCCAAAGCACCTGCTGCAACACAAACTGTTACAGGCCATAAGAGATGCCGATGAATCCAATCTTCCTTTTCTATGTTGTTCAGATATTTTTTTTGGCACATGAGATTGAACAGGTGTAATTAAATACAGCTCAGCTTGTTTATGCTTTGCTTAAAGAGATATGCTGTGGTAAGCTATCCCTGGGAGAAATTACTTTTAAAAATAGAAAACCATTTTGCAGTCAGATAAGGTGATGCCGTAGAGACTGGTTAGTTGTCAAGTCACATTTCTTTCATTCTGTACTGTATGTTAACAAAATTTACTCCACTGGCTCTGCTAAGATTTTTTAAATGTGTATTCAGACTCATAATATGTGAGGTTCTGGGGGGTTTTCACTTAAGTCCAAATTGTTGCATATATATGGTGTGAATTCACCAAATAAAGACAGTCACAATAGGCTGCTACTGTCACAGTCGCATCTTTATAATGAGAATATTGTCGCAGTCGTGACTTTATTATGGGAAAATTGTTGCAATCTTAGCTTTAAAAAATTGTCATGACTTTACAATGGGGAAATTGTCGCGGATTTGCTATGGGAATCCGCTGTTTGAGAATTCGACAGTCTAATTCGCACCTTAGTGAATAACCCCCTGAATGTTTTATGCACATTGATGAGTATATACATTAGGGGGCATAGTGAGAATTTGATTGTCTAAGTGAATTCTGGTCATTTGGATCACTATGATCTGATAGTTTCAAATGTTCTACTGCTTATTCACTAAGAGGAAAATTCCCATAGCAGAGAAGCAAATGGTTCCGTTTATTGCATACTGTGGCATAGTTAATCGGACAGTAGATGCCCTGCCATCAAAACTGGTAAATGCGACACAGTATGCCTTGCTGAATTTGCTACTTTGACAGACTCCAATATTTGATGAATAGCTTAATTACCTGTGCATGTGACTGAGAAAAAGAAAAGTGCAGCATGCAATAACTAAAACAGCCTTTATCAAAGAATCATTTGAATACCATTGGGCATAGATAAATGTCCTAAATGCTTTGCAGTGCCTCCCCCCACCCCAGAATATGCCTGAAATGCTCTGCAGTGCCCCCAAGATATATAGCGACCTGAGAGACATGACTCATAGGCTTTCTAGTGCACCACTAGATATGCCCCACATACTGTATAGAGCTCCCAAAAACATGTTCAATATGCTCTGCAATTCTTCCAAGGCATACCTCATGTACCTTGCAGTTCCCTCAAGGCGTGTTCTATATACTCTGCAGTGTACTTCACTATATTCTCTGCAGTGTTCCTGAACACATACACCATATATTTTGCAAGCCCCCCAAGGGCTCCAAAAAAACTACAAAGAATTAAAAATGAAGAGCATCTAAAAATCATGCAAAAAATGTCACTATTTAAAACATTATTAAGTTAATTTTAAAGGTTAAATTCCCATCAAGGGGTTTATCATCATTCGTTTTGTCTGTTGGTGAAAAGGGTAATATTTATTTTATTAATAAAACATTAATAATATTAATTTATTAATTGCCAATTATTGACATTACAACCCAAAAATTGAAAAATATTTGGTTTATTTTACTGTGTAAAATGGAAGACCAAAATATGCTTCCACCATATAATTACATTTTATACTTACCCAAGAAAAATATTTTTGAAAGAGAGACTGCCGTAAAGCTGTGGTTAAATTGTAATCTTCTGAGCTATGATGTGTTTGATGTCCAGCCCAAATTATGTTAACCTCTGTAGAGATAAATCAATAGATTACTTTATGCATTGCTTTTATTGCCACATATTTACTTTCCTGACTAAAAGTCATATTTAAACTGATATATTTTATTAAATTCTTCATACAAGATCCTACAGTGCTTCATGTATCTCTTAGAAGATCAAGTACCAAAGGGAAGACAAAAATCATCAAAATGCATTTACTCTCTAAGCTACTATATGTTCTCCTGTCAGTATTTCTGTATCATAATTTAAGAGAATACACAGTACATGAACATTGTTTTATAAGAGTGCAAACCCATGACAGACTACACTGTCTCCATTATGAGACTGCTTCAGATTATTAAGTTACATTTTCAAATGATATTAATTATTTAATTATTAGCTGGTCAACTCAGTCATTTTAAACTATGGATATTTCTAGATGCCTGCTCACAAATTGACCTTGTACTACAGACACTGGATGAATGCAACAACCCCTGTTTTGCCCCATTCATACTCTTCCCACCACTTTGTGAAATTTGGTAGATATATGTGGAACAAAACTAATAATGCAAAGGGTAAAAATGCTACTCTTTTATAGAGTAACAATAGTCTACCTACACTGAGTAACGTCTAAGCTTATCAATAGTAACAAGCAACAGGCATATTTATTCTGGGTGAAGTTATGCAGCACCAAAAATATGAACCATTGAAAGACCTGAAGGAGTGTTTCTTCTGTAGGTAAAACAATGGCTTCAATATATGAAATGTATGTACAGTATGTATGGAGAATTTTATTTATAAAGAGCCACAAATTTATGCAGCGCTGTACAATATAGAAAAACAAATATGATACAGACATGGGAAAACTGCATTACACAATACAAGTATAAGATCACAAGGATACATCACTTTAAGTGCTATGCTGAGGTTGACACAAGAGGTTGGAGGTCCTGCCCCATAAAGCTTACAGTCTGAATGGGAGGAAGACTTACATACACAGATAGAAAGGTAAGAAGACCTGCAGCAATGTGCTGAAACACAGGTCAATATATACAAATATTAACCACAGGTCAATAAATACAAATATTAATCATAAATATCTAATTAAGAATTAAATAAAATATATAAATAAAAGTCAGTGATAAATATCAAGGCTAGTGCTCCAAAAGGTAGGACTTCAGTTTGGTTTTGAAATTCAGAAATACATCACTCACTAAATATGAAAATGTCCCCATTATAAAAGACACCTTTCTGTAGACCAATAAATCTAGTCACTTCCCAAAAGATTATTAAAAGGGAACGATTCACTAAGGTGCGAATTCGACTGTCGAATTCACAAACAGCGGATTCCCATAGCAAATTTGGTACAATTTCTCCATTGTAAAGTTGCAACAATTTTCCCATAATAAAGTTGCGACTGCAACAGTAGCAGCCTCTTTATCTGGCAAATTCGCACCTATATGCAACAATTCAGACTTTAGCGAATAACCCCTTTTATTCTTTATATGACATTCTCTTTACCTGTAAAGTTTGTTGACCAGTACCAGGAACTAAAGAAGCATGGATGATTGCTCTACCTCTGTTGTCTGATGAGGAATGGATGAATACTCTGGACATGCCGATTTTAATCTCTCCTAATCAGGGTGACTGATACCCACACATACAAATATACATTTTATATATTTTACAATATCTAACTCCAGTTTATCTACATTATTTGCTTTATTGAACACTGTAAAAAAAGTTTCTGAATGCCCAAAACTTACCTATACATGTCCTTTGGTCAATCATTACTCATTTTTGACCAAAATATACTAAAGCTCTGGCTCACATTCTATCAAACTATTGTCCAAAAATAAAATGCATAATTTACAGATGGAACTAACTGCTCCTTTAGAATACTCAATGTGGTTAATAAAATGTAATAAATATTCACGTCTGAATTGTAGTAAAAATGGACTTAACTTCTCAGATGACCAGCAACTGGCATAATTAAAATATATTGTATTGTGTACTGTATATTTATATTGTAATCTATGTTCTTGGCATGGGGGCATCCGAAGGGGGGGACTTGTCCCCCCCGATAGGCCATGAGCCCACAGCTTCACAGGGCAAGAGGTTTGTGGACGCCCATGGTCCTTGGTTGGTTAACTATTACAATTACTTCTGTTTCTGTTTGAAATACAGCTTTATTGTTATTTTGATATACAGTATAATGATGATATGTTATTGTTATGTAATAATGTAGGATTTGCTCCATTAACATATACTGTTAAGATTTTCCAGTATTGGAACACATCGGGTAATGATTGTTATTTTCACAAGTTGAAGTGATTTCTCATCTCATTAGGTGGCTATGCTCTGATTCTCTCCACCTTATTCACTTAATTGAGTTTGCTGAATATGCGAATATGGGGAAGTGGCAAATTCACACCTTTACGAGATAATTTGTACTTTAGTCAATAACCCTCTTTTTCTCCAGCATTAGGCTGTCAAAAAACTTTTCGACTTTGATAAATTCCCCCTGCCCCCCATTGTCAATGGTATTTGGGGAGAAATGCTAACATACTGCGTGAATATATTAAAAAACAATATTTTACTTCTTGGGTAAATACCCTTTTAGACTGCAATAACTAGACCAAGTAAAACACATAACACAGATAAATACATTTTTAAAGTTATCGATCAGGGGATTGCTTATGTATGTATTTATATAGCACTGATATACAGTATTACCTAATGATTTACAGAGATTCACCATTCACTTCAGACCCTGCTCCATGGAGCTTACAATATAGTTTACCTTGTCAGTCACACACATGGACAGACACAGATCTATGTTTTTGGATTGTGGGAGGAAACCCACGCAAGTGCGAGGAGAAGATACAAACTCCATGCAGATGAAGTCCAGGGTGGGATTGAACCCAGAACCCAGCGCTGCAAGGCAGAAACAGAAACGTTAAAGCTGTTTTATACCTTTACAGTTCTGCTTGTGGCTAACTTTAAATACAAGTGCGAGTCTTAGCTGTCTGTTATTATACCTTTAATATGATGTAATACATATAAATGCATATCTGGCCTTATAGCAAACTAGCTAGAATAGCTAAGGAATGATGCTGGTGAAATTTCATTAGCAAGTGCTTCACAGCATCCAGAATAAACTGCAGATTCCACTTGAGTTTCAAGGAAAGCTTAAAATAAAAATGTGCTGCAATAACATACACCAGGTACCATTTAAATGTGAGTTTGCCTTGGAAACAAATAGAGCATGACTTCTAGGTGTTACAGAGGTGAAAGAATTTAAAATGTAAACTAGAGAAAGATAAAATCAAAGGTTTGCTCAGAGTGTGGATAAGGAACCACTTTATGAAAAGGATTAAAGCCAACACTAGCAAATTATGCCACTAGCCGTTCTCAGTTACAGCAAGCAATAATTCTGTCTGATTAAATGTGGAAAAATGGAAGAGGATCATTTGATGCGTAGGACAAATCAAGTAATGATGAAATCTGGTGACTATTTTTTGCAAAAAGAAAGAAGTGAGGTTGAGTTCTGGCTCTATTTTTACATTATGTAATATGTTATAATACGCCTTGCAAAAATGGGTAATATACAATTTGGAAATGTTGTCTTATCATAGATTGTAGATTAAAGCTTCTAGCAATATATAAAAATTACTGAATTTGTTGAAATATGCACAATTTTATACAATGGTAAATAATATATTTAATATTCAGAGACAAGTAGAGTATACAGGTGATACCTTTTATTGGCTAACGGAATAGCTGGTAAATGCAAGCTTTCCAGACTACTTAGGTCTCTTCTTCAGGCATGGCACAAAAACTTATGAATGACAAAAATATCACGAGACTAATAACAGGAACCCTGTCTTAATTCCCCCAATTTTTCACTTTGTGTGGCAAAATAAAATCTGCATTTTAAGCCTTAGGTGAATTGCTACTTTGACACTTGGGAGGGTGGGTGGGTTGTTGACTAAAGTCTGAATTGTTGTGTAAAGGTGTGACTAAACCAGCTTAAGATGCAATAGACTGGGACTGTTGCAGTCGTGACTTTAATATGGGAATATTGTCGCGATCATGATTTTAAAATTTGTCGCAGTTACAGATTTGCTATGGGAATCCACTGTTTGAGAATCTGACAGATGAATTCTCACCTTAATCAACAATCCCCATAATGTATACCCACAGTGTTGTCACAAAGTGGTGTGTAAACATGTGGTTGGCATAATGTTGTGACCTGTTAGTGGGTAAATTCAACCGATCAAAGAAAATAATGATACTGTATTTGCTGAATATGTAAAGTTGGAGAAGTGGCAAATTATTGAAAATTCACACATCTATGGGACAATATACCCCCAAAAGTAATGATAGCCCTTCTTTATCAATAGACAGAATTTCCTGCATTTGAAAGATTTTGTTTTGCAACTTCAAATGATTTCAGCCATGTGTAGAAACTTGGAATCTTACTCTAATGAGTGAGGATAGGAATTTCTCCTCCCTGTTACAGTACGTGCCCTTAGTCAAGTCCAACAAATGAAAAAGGCTGCTAAATGTTCACAGGAAAAGTTCAAGAAGGCAGTTCAAGTTCATGTTACATGAGAGCCATGGTAATCAGTAATCACATTTCTAAAGAAATGGATAATTAAAGGGAATGGTTAATTAAGAGATGACCTCTTACGTTACAGAAAGATTACCATACTCAATTTTGGCAGTTGTTTCTTCATCTGTTGTTTTGTGAAATACGCATATGTGGTTTTCTATTGGAATGAGTTTACATATGTTTTCACTTTGAGTATAAAAATTCTACCAATAAGGCTACTACTCCCATGCTACTAATTTTAGGTAACTAGAGATACTATGCACTGACAACTCCCTTTCAAACCTAACTACAGTACTACAGTTACACACACAGAGCACTCATATTTATATGCACCTTATCTGTTATATGCTTTTAAATTGACATTAGTACAAGAAAAAGCTTTATGTTTCTTGCATTAAAACACAGAATGGGGACAAAGCATTTCCATACCTCTCTAAGCACTTTAATAAACTGTTTTCCAGTATCCCTGAAAGTGCAATCACCTGATTTGTCCCATCCACCACACCAACAACCCATTAACATTTAAATATTTTAACATTTAACATATTCATTTTCCACTCATATAGTTGCCTTCCTATTAAAAAAAACTCCCCACAGTATGTACAGCTCTGCATGCCACCTCAATACATGTACCTCTTTTGTGAAGTAAGTAACTATATTGCACCTGGATTTCCAAATGGCTACAGTGCCTGATACTGTCACCCAGTTTGCCAGTATCAGAAGTTCCACCTCCAGGATGCCTGAGAGTTTAATAATAGGTTGCCTGAGAGTTTAACAGGTTGCCTAAGAGATTAATGGACATTATCACACATACAGCAGTAATAAAGGGGCAGTGAACTATTAAAAATTGAAGAGTACCTGGAGCAAGGAAGAATGCAGAAGGATAGTATATGTACAGTGAAGGAAATAATTATTTGATCCCTTGCTAATTTTGTAAGTTTGCCCACTGACAAAGACATGAACAGTTTATAATTTTAAGGGTAGGTTAATTTTAACATTGAGAGATAGAATATCCAAACTAAAATCCAGAAAAACACATTGTATAAATTAAATTTATTTGCATTTTGCAAAATCAGCAAGGTATCAAATAATTATTCCTTCACTGTAGCTAAGCAATGTAAAGTAGGGAAAAAGGTTGTGGAGCATAACATTGTTGGTTGCTGGGGTAGGTGTGTTGATGTGAATGCCTAATAGAGTCTAGGTGCAGAGCAGTAGCAATACCCAACAAGGACTTCAGGCTATGAAAAATGTATTAATCAACTTTATTAACTGGAACTTGCAGCACAAATGCTCCGATACTTAATAAACCAGTCAGTAGCAGACAGATTACACTGGAGATGTTGGTTGTTAGCAGCACATGTCCTCTAAATTTGCATGATTTTTTTATATTTTAAAATTTAATTTTCATTTTTCAATATTTTTGTCTTCAGCAATTCAGTTGTTTTAATACAGCTCTCTCTCTCTCTCTCTCTATATATATATATATACTGTACATGCACACTATACTATATTATATACAGTATATATATATACTGTATATATACAGTATATACTGTATATACTATCTATATATAATGATAGTATTTAATACAGCACCTTTAAGGAATACACACAGGGTATAACAGCTAAATTACAGAACTGTCACAAATTTGCACATTTTTAACCTTTCCTAGCCCTTTGTAAACCCAAGTTTCAATAAGTTTGATGGACTGATTAAAATACCAGTTACCAATTCTAGTTTCAGAATTAAGAAGTGGTTCATGGTCAATTTTCCCACTAAAAAAGCCTTTAAATAGGGCTCATTTCCGTGCCCCATTTCCAAGTTCCTGGTGGAAGGAAAACCTATGGTGAGGTATTAATTAAATGTTTGAGTGACTTTGCCTGTAACCAACTATCCTGTTTGCTGCCTGCCAATTCCTCTCTCTGCTTATAAATTTGCTTTCCAGTTCTACTTATCCACTGTTGGTGTTGGTTACTGTACACCAAGGGGATGTCACCTGCCACAACTAGACCTCAGCAAGTGCTACAGAAGAAAGCCAAGAGCCATGAAAAGTTGCTTTGACACTGAGCTCTCTTTGAGTACAGGCTAGAGTGCAAAAGAAACATTCCTAAATATCTGCCAAATACTGGTTTGTGACAAAACCTTTTAACAATAACACATAACCTAAAGGAACGATCATCCTTGCCATAAGAGCTTATTTATTGGAATATAAAATGCATAAGCTCCAGAGTAAAGTGCAAAATGATTTAACGGGGCACAATAGTGCCGATATAACTGCACACATACATACAGTATAAGGGGGGAATTCACCATTCAGCGAAGTGAGCTCCGAAGCCTCCGGCTCACTTCGAAAATGGTATTATGCGCATGCTGACGTCCTGCACGCGGACATTAGCATGTGCATTAAAGGGATTCCCGTCTCGGCGAGACCAAAAGAGTTGCCTCGCCGAGACGGGAATCCCTTTAATGCGCATGCTGATGTCCACGTGCAGGACACCAGTATGCACATAATACCATTTGCGAAGTGAGCCAAAGGCTTTGAAGCTCACTTCGCTGAATGGTGAATTCCCCCCTAAAACTCCTTTATACTAAGCCAATCACTAACACAAATATTTTTAAAAAATGTAGGGAAGAAATAATAATTGACAATTGTTTTGCTGATTAGTTCTAATGAGAGCTGACATTTTGTACTTCCCACTCTCCCCCCACCCCACTTTCTGTCTTGCAAGTTAGAAAACATGAGAAGAAAAGCTGCCTAACTGCTACTGGTTAAGCAGTGTGCTGACCTTTAGGCCTGATCATTCAATGCTTGTTTACATTCCTGGAATGCAGAAGATTACAGAAGCTTGTGCAGACGTTAAGTAGTAAGTAGGGCAAAAATGTCTGGGGGACGGTACCATTATGATGGAAAACTGTCCGCGACACGTCACACACACATTTCCTGGTGTGGAGTTTTCCAGTGCTGTTTAATAAATCATCCAGCTTCAGACGAAACAACTGCTGAGGGGAAATGCTTAGTACTGCATGTGTACAGTGGGGAAAAAAAGTATTTAGTCAGTCACCAATAGTGCAAGTTCCACCACT
>WMED01009416.1:0-16327 GCA_019650415.1 Pipa parva | reverse complement strand
GTACCTCAAACAGGAAAACGGTCCAAGTCGCAGCTCGTATCTCAAATTTCAGCTCGTATCTCAAACAGGAAAACGGTCCGAGTCGCAGATCGTATCTCAAACAGGAAAACGGTCGAAGTCGCAGCTCGTATCTCAAACAGGAAAACGGTCCAAGTTGCAGCTTGTATCTCAAACAGGAAAACGGTCCGAGTCGCAGCTTGTATCTCAAACAGGAAAACAGTCCAAGCCGCAGCTCGTATCTCAAGACATTCATATGCCGAGCAGCTTGTATCTCGAGGTACCACTGTATTGGCAAACTAGTCACTTTGAGTTTAAAAACATGATATCTGGTAATTTAATAATTAGTGAAGACAGCCAAATTATGGGTTTACTAAACACACATACAGATGCTGTAGAATGCATCTGTAGAACATGCAGAACATTACATCGTCCAAAAGGTTTAAGGTATCCAACAAATACCTTCAATAGGGTACAGGAATGTCAGAACATTGCAGGTGTCTGTAGAAACTGATATGCCTTAGGCATATTTACAATGTATCCCTTATTTAAGGACGTTGTTGGCAAACCACTTACAGAAGTAGACAAACCTGCAGCGAGAAAGTATGGCATTGTTCACAAAAGTTTAATGAGTTCATTGCAATATCATGAGCCAAATAATAATATATAATGTAGGATACACCTCTGTATGAAACAAAGCTTATATATTCAGCTTGCTTGGCTATTAATTGATATTCTAAAGTCCCTTAGTTTTCCGATACGAAACACCTGATACATCTGAAATTCCATGTCTACCTACGTATAAGAAGTGATTGAGTATTTCTAGTAAAAATGATGTCGATGAGTGCATAGCCTACTTAAATAACTGTTCTTTAATTCATTGGGATGAATTTAAACAGAACTCCTCCTTTTTTTGATTAACCATTTAGACTGCACCCAGCAAATGAAGTTAGAACAAGCGTGAAACACATGGAACCTGCTCATCTTTATCTTTGCGCCAATAATTCATGTGCGAATCCTTTACAACCATTTAAAATTGTATATCATGAGATTAGTCACAGTTTTCTTATTAAGGAAGAGGGTAGGAAAAAAAACAGATGATTCAGTCAAAGCTGGCTAAAATGTTTGTTCAGCAGCACAATGGTGAGTGTGATGGAAAATGAACTCTTCTGGAGCATCTCATCCTATCAGCCCATGGCCTGAAGCAGGAAAAGAATGAGGGAAGGTCAGTCAATTATGTGTGGTAATCACGGTAAGCATATTATCTGAGACACAGATGTCTTCCATGACCCAGCACAAAATAGCTATTAACCCTATGGCAAAATAAAAATGGAGAGAAGGAGGAGCTGCTACTGGAGGTAAGCCAAATCTATTCAGCCTGGTCTTGCCAACTGTCCTAGAAAAAGTTGAAGCACAAACTCATAGAGACATGTTTGTAGGAATCTGTCCAACAGCCTGACCTCTGGAAAACGTGCTTGCTCTTTTGACCCATCATCACACAGGAACCTTCGGAAATTGTTACATTATATGAACATTACATGAACACGAGCCTGACCTCAAAGGCACAGCAGCTGTCCATTCCAAGCAACAGTCTACATGATAGTTATGTTTTTTTTTCCCTAATTAAATAAAACTAATTAAAGGGGAAGTTAACCTGAAATGTTATTTTTGATATGCCCATCGCAGTTCTTTGAGGTAAATTTCAGTTGTTCGGTATTTTGGGAATTTTGCAGTTGTTAGGTCATTTAACTTTAGGCTTTGAACCTTTCTTGTTTACATTTAAATGACCCTTGAATTTCTAGGGTAATTTAATCTAGCAACTAAGTAGTGATTTTAAATACCTAGGAAGATATTTATCAAAGTCGAATTAAAATATGACAGGTGCATCGATATACCTCTCAATAGGAGGAAAATATTGATATCGCTAATATCAGTATTTATCAGGCCCCTTCAGGCCCTTTTTTTCATCAAAAAAGTGTTCACCTGGTTAAGGGTGGCAAAATCCCATTATTCCCTGTGGAGATGGTTCCCTGTCCCTGTCGAAAATATTGGCGATATACAGTAGATCATAAAGGAAAAAGAGCTCCATTGAAGGCAATTTAAAGCTACCTAAACAAATAAATGAGATTAACTGTCTGTCCTCTACCTTCTCCATTATAAGGCCTATTTATGTTATGTCTAAGGACTGACATATGAAATTGTGAGAGACACTCTTCATTTAGTGGGTCTTTGGTTCCCGTGGATATTCTTTATTCTCATACAGAAAGAAAAACTGGAAACAAGAGTCAGACTGCAGCTGAATGTCATAATACAGTATATACAAAATCATAATCTCCTACCATCCTTGTCTTAATAGTTCAAAGAGTTTCTTTCAAGAGAGTGAAAAAAACTCTGACCTCTTAGATCTTTTTAGATCCCAAATACTACATTTGTGGACCTTTCACATTAATATTTTAAAAACTATAGCTGGTTTGTGGTTAAGACACATCAGTAGTTTAAAAAAATCTTAGACGGATGTTAATGCCTGCACATTTGCCTATTTAAACCTTGCCTTACACCTAATTCTTATCTCCCTCCCTGTTTTCAACCTTGAATTGCATACCAGATTATTATTATTGCCTTGAGCTTGGGCAGTAATTGCAGATTTGACTTCTGCCTCTTGCCCTTCAGCTACAATTTAATACCCTAGTTTGTTGCTGACCACTGGCGTGGTGAGCATTGCTTCGGATTTAACCCTAGTTTCTTTAAGGTCCTCAAAAGGTCATCAATAAACAATCATGTACAGTATGAACACAAATAAAAGCATAGAAGTCTAGTTTCAAAGAAGATTATTTTGTGAAGATTTGCGCTTCTGATTTCATTCAGTCTATGATTGTATTCACAAAATTATGGAGGTTGTCCATGATCACATAAAGATTTATGCTTCATACTGTTGATCTATGCTTTCTATCGTTTACTTCTTCCAATGCCTTTTTTATATGTTTAAAACTCTTCTATAGCTCTTAGCAAAACATTTCGGGTCAAGGCTGATGGCAGTTGTAGTTGTAGCAACATCCTGGAACCTCGTTCTGACCTTTTTATTACAATCACCAGGAAATTATATTTCGCTTTATTTTGAAAGACAAAGCTGATGTCGCCTAGATATTTCTTTCCTATGAAACTTTAAGATTGGAAAAAAAAAAAAGAAGAGATATATTATTTGTCATTGATATGATTATGTTTTTATTAGTTAAATTATCTTCTGGAAAAAAAAATGAAGACAATGTTGGCATATTAATGTGAATTCATTTAAAGTAGTAGGCAGCTATGTTTATGCTAGTTCAGTGTTGTGATATAAGTATAATACAACGATCTATGATATCTTATTTATTGTTCTCTTGCATGATATAACAGTAGAATAGGAGTTAAGAATCTCAGGCGGAAAGCAGGAACTTCTGAATGATTTTAGAATGACAATATCTGCTAAAGGAATGCTATTGACACCAGAGACAGCTCTAACCTTGCGCTACACAAATGCTTATTTCTTTTTCTGTACTCTGAAGTCAAACTTTTGAACTTTACCAACAATACAAAAAAAAAACACAATAAACATTTGAGAACAATATAATTTCTTTTCGAAATGCTTGGAATGTCATTAACTACCGGCCTTCAAGGTTCAGTGCATATTGTGCATTTGGTCATACAAACGTATTGGAAGAGCTTGGCACTGGTGTAAACTATGCTATATCTGTAGACAAGGTCATGTCTTTGACCTCTTAGTGTAAATAACAAAGATATAGACAGTTTTGAAATTATGTGGGAAGAAATATTGAATAAAGTAAAACTGCACTTTCTGTTATAGCATAAAGACTGTATTGTGGGAAAAGAAACACAACATATCATTATTTCATATTTATACAGCACCAATATCTTTCACAATTCTTTACAAAGATAAACTACTCACTTCAATTCCTCCCCTATGGAGCTTACAATCTAGTTTTCCTATTCAGTCAGGTACTCACACAGATTAGGGCCAGTTTAGGCAAGCTTTAATTAAAGGGTATGAAAAGTTTAAATAAAACATTATTTATATTTGACATGTATACATATAGAAAGCCAACTTAAGCATTAAAAAGTAAAAACGGTTTTGCGATCAGTAGTATTTGCCTCTTGTTTAAACAGCCCTGCTCCCCTACCCCTTCTGTGTACAGGCTCTTCCTGTATAGTGCTGATAAGCCCCACCTCCCAAGTAACATCATAAAACATTTCAGAGAGCATGTTCTTGAATAGAATCCCTTTCTCTTGTCCTTATATAAAGCCTGTTCATGTCCCTGAGCACACATAGATGAAAGCTGTTTAACCACCTCTGTGGTCGGTTGTGGAGAGAGGGAATCAGGGAAAGGAGAGGGTGTGGCTACACGCAGCAGGGAAATTGTTCAGAGGAAGAAAGCAGTTACAGGGGAATATTGAGCTCTGCTGAATTAAGAGGTGAGTCAGGAGTTTCTTAATTTCTGTATTGTTTGACAACAGGTAAGTGGGGCTTTCTTTATAGACAGGGATTACATACCCTTTAATTTACTGTATTTTTCAATTTTGGGAGAAAACCCATGCAAGTACAGGTAGTACATACAAACTCCACACGGAAGATGCTCAGAATAGAACTGAACCCTGGATCCATTGCTGCAAGGCAACAGTACTAACCAATGAGCCACCAGGATTTCAGTGTGATATTTATGCAGGCTCAACACATATGCCCTAACGTGTTTTATTTACTTCTTCTTTTGGCTATTACAGTCAAATTGAGACAAAGACAGTCAAAGTTAATTTCAAAAGGCTTGGTTGACCCACAATTTAAAGGAGCCGCCTATCTTGGTATTAATTTACAGTATTTTGTAGATAGGGATTTTTATAAAACTCTTGGTTATTGCTCTTTGTCTTTTTTTTTTTTGTGGTTTTAAATGATTTGATTTTGTTTTGCTTCATCTTTTTTGGGGTTTTGTTTTAATGAGTCTTTTAAGTTGCCGGGGGATCAATAAGTTTATTAATTAATATGAGACCTATTTGTTTTTGTTTTTTTAGAAATACTTTTATATTTATATTTCAAGCTCTTTACTATTGCTCTTCCAGTCTGCACCTGTACATAAAGATTTATGTTTCATACTATTGATCTATGCTTTCTATCGTTTACTTCTCCCAGTGCCTTTTTTATATGTTTAAAACTCTTCTATAGCTCTTAGCAATACATTTCGGGTCAAGGCTGATGGCAGTTGCAGTTGTAGCAACATCCTGGAACCTCGTTCTGACCTTTTTATTACAATCACCAGGAAATTATATTTCGCTTTATTTTGAAAGACAAAGCTGATGTCGCCTAGATATTTCTTTCCTATGAAACTTTAAGATTGAAAAAGAAGGAGGAGATATATTATTTTACCATTGATTTGTGGTTTTGAATTACTTGATTTTGTTTTGATAAGTCTTTTTAGTTACCGGGGGGTCAATATGTTTATCAATTAATATGAGGCCTACTTGTTCTGCTTTGTTTTTAATTCAGCAGGTGGCTGCTACACTAACATACCCTAGCAACCAGTAAAATGGGAAAAATCAAGATCGAAAAATTGTAATCTCACAGGAACAACACGAGATCTCGCACGAAAAACTCGGAAAGACCAAGAGCGTTTTTTCCGACTTTGATAAATTTCACCCCAAATTGGCTATGTCTACATCCCATTTAAGATTGTAAGCTCTATGGGGCAGGGATCTCCAACCTCTTGTTTAATGCACTTTTCCCATGTCTGTATTATATTTGTATTGATAAATTGTTTTTCAACATTGGTTTACTGTACAGAGTAACAGATTCATTTACAACATTATTAGCACTAATAAAGCTCTGACTTGAGCACTAGCAAATCATTCAGTCAATGGTGGATTGGATGTGAAATCGGATTCACCACATGTATTTGTGATCAAGCTAAGATATATACCCCAGGTCCTTGCATTTTGATAGAAGAAAGCTGTCATGGTGACCCACTATATACTAGCATGTGGGATGCTTGCTTCATAATATCCAAACAAGTCAAGGGGCAGAGAATTTGGATAAGCAACAGGTTGACTTTACCAATATTGTAACTGTCCTGATGTTTGGTGTCAGTAGAACTGCACTTGTTCTGTTGCCTTCCACCAAATCTTTCTGAAGTGCTGACCCATTGGAAATTCAAGACTAACAATTAGATTAGTGGAAGTAGTAAAGAAACTAGTAAACTCTTACATTTCACTGTTATATTTTTTTTACTCAAAAAGTTAAGACATCTAAAGCCTTATGTTGATTCTGCTGCAAGATAACTGTAAGACACTTTTCATGTTTAAAAGTGTATTTGCTTGTCACTGTGTATATTCATTATGTAATGGAAAATTGGATTGAAAATGACATGACTTACACTTTTCCTAAATGGTCACTTGAAAATGTAACAAATTGACATTTTATATGAATGAGTGTAAGAATGAACTCTTGTTCATAAACACTTGTGATGAGCTATAAAATTACACTAATGCTTTGTCTTGCTCTTTGTGAAGAGAAATCACTTGGATGTATAGCACAATGTCACAAGGGTTGATTTGACAATGTGTTGAGGCCACTAGCAATTTCATGTGGTTGAAACATACTCAATACTTACTTTTGTACTCTACAGAGATAGTGCACAGGCACTTCACTTCTTGATCATTCTCTAAGAGAATGTAAAGCTGAGAGAAGCAGATCTTGCAAATCTTATCATTTACATTTTTCAAAAGACTGAAGAATGCAGTTTTCCATTTGCACATTTCACTTCCTGACTGAGCAACCTAACTCAAAGAATGGTGAGAATAAATAAAGTCAAATGAATTCCTTCAGTGCTCTAGAAATAGAATACAGGGGAATGTATCATCGAGACAATTGTACTGAGATCTCATAACCCTTGGCAACCAATCAGCAGTTAGCATTCACTTGTATAGATGATCTGGAATGTTGAAAACCAACCTAGTTGCTACAGATCACTAGACCTAGTGTTGATACTTATCCTGAGTTTCATGAACATCAAGGAGTGAAAATATGTACAGTACATGCATTTCAAATATCTGTAAATTGTTCTTTGGACTCTTTTTCATATATCCAACCCATTTAATTCTGCCGTATTATCAACAGTTCCATGACTTGTTTTGGGGAATTTAGTGTGAAATGTGTCAGTGGGAGTGTTAGGTTATTTAGTTCCATAGCTGAGAAGGAATAATTCACTTTTCTCTAGGAAACAAAGTGTAGAATGATAGAAGCTGTATAGATGTGAAGATACCCGCTCACTGTGTGATGTCTATTTGCTATAACCTTTTAAGAAAAGCATTAATTCTTTTAGAAAAGTGCTCCCATCAGAATTAACCTTTCAATAAAACTACAAAGTCACTACTTTTAACTTTGGAATAATTTGAGTACAGCTCCATCCTCCACTCTAAATGTTTAAATCTTTCTAACAATTTTTGTAATTGCAAATACTGTAGGTAATTACAGTGCTGGATAGCTAACTATTCTGTTTTCTTTAATTTTGGTGGCTTTATTACTTTTCTGTTACAAAGTTTACAGGGAAATTGTTCATCATGTTTTTGCTTCACTATCAACAATACAACTTATTCGGCAACTGAAAACAAGTAAATGCTACACACTTGAGGGCGAAAGTTATTAAACTCGGAAAGACCGCTCTGGGTCTTTCTGAGTTTACCGACAGAAATCTTGCATTGTTCTTGAGAGATTTTTTGACATTTCGAGGGTGAGTTTTTACAATGGAAAGGTAGCCATACTTTACATTAGTAGCACGGCTACCTTTCCATCAACATTTTTGAAAAATCGGGATCGAAAAACTCGATCTTGAAAGAAATCTCGCAAGAACAATGTGAGATTTCTATCAGTAAAAAGACCACTCTGGGTCTTTCCAAGTTTAATAACTCTCGCTCTTGAAGCAATTACAATCTAACTAGGAGATTATTTATGAAATGTCATTAACTAGCTGAAGTATTTTACAATTGTTTTGCTTTAATCTTTGTAGGTTTCGTTTTGAATTTTTATAACATTTTTTTTTTTTTGGAAAATGTCAACAAAACCAAACTGGTAATGTATTTAAATTAAATATAAAAAAATCATTAGAAAATAGTAGTAAAGTAAGGGAAAAAATACATAATTTTAGACATTTAAAAAGGTACTTCGGCTCACCTCACGTCCACTCGAGTCGCCTCGCTGTGCCGAAGTACCTTTAAAGCGTTCACTGATCTCTGCTTGCAGGAGACCAGGGAGCGCATACCCGTCTCGGCGAACTGATGAGAAGCATCGCGAGGTAACTTCGCTCTTTCCTGAATTACCCCCTTAGACCAGTTCACACAGTTATATACTGTATAAAATCATGTATCACATAAAACCACATGTGTAATAATGTGTAGCTTCTTTTCAATCTGCTCAAAAGGCTCTGACCATTTAAAGCAGTGGTTCTAAACCTTTTTAATTGCTGTGACCCTTTATCTGTGACTGTGACAATTTTCAAGTTGCGACCATGACAATATTTCCCTAGCAAAATCACGACTGCGACAATATTCCCATAATCATATGGGAATCCTTGCCAATTCCAAGGGGTATTAGGCGACCCTTGGCAAATTGTCATTTGACCCCCAGGTTGAAAACCGCAAGATCTCTGAAAGTGCCTAGTCTTAATTCTTTCCTAGATGTTAACAATATATCATTTAAGTACTGTGGGCGAAATTTATTAAATTCGTTATTTTTACCGATCGATCGGAATTTCGATCAATTCTGATCGATCGATCGATTGGAATTTTGATCGATCGCTTGAAATTTCATTTCGGGCAATCGGAATTTAATTTCGGGCGATCGTTTCGCCTTTAATAAATTTCACCCACATGTATCAGGTTATCATTAGTGAGCCTTGGGAAGCCATGACCCTCTTGCTTCTTCACCAGATGTCCTAAAACCACCACTATTTCCAGTTTGGCAGTTGTTAAAGTCACTGAGACCCTTATGCTGGCAATTTTTTTGTGACTTCAACAGATCAACTTCAACAACTGACATTTTACTCATCACCTAATGTCTTCCACCCACCAACATAACCCAATGTTACAAGATAATAAATGTTATTAACTACTCCTGTTTGTGGTTTAAATATTATGGCTCATTGGTCTGTAACATGTTCTGCCAGTTTAAGAATGGAACATAATTCTATTATGACATGTTTGGTTACGACTGCAAATTTATTTGTAAGGTATTAAAAAATGCTTAGGAATAGCAATTTCAGGCTTGTTGGGTATATTCTTATGCTTTAGTGATGATTCATTGCTACTACTGCACAGGGTCTGTGTGAAGACTTTAAAACATTCATGGTAATTTATTAACAGGGGCAATTGTTTACACAGTCTAGTAACCCATAGCAACCAATCAGCAGTCAGCATTCTCTGGTATAAGGAAGCTAGTATACAGTAATTAAAGACAGCTTCTGATTGGTTTCTATAGGTTACTAGACTTCTGAATTCCCCGGTCTGTCTTTTTTAGGCTACCCATGGTGCATATTTATTAAAGAATGAATGGGCCTCCTGAAGTGAATTCACCACACTGCGCAACAATTATCCTGCCGTGCAGAAAAATTGTACATATTTACTAAGTAGCATATTCTCATTCTGATTAGACGAATTGTTGCCTAGTACTTTCCAAATGCAGTCAAGCAGATAGCAGCAGTGGTGTACTGTAGCAAATGCATCATGAATAAGCATTGTTGTCATATTCACAGCAAATACACAGTTGGCGCATCTGGAACTGAGTGTAATCATTCGCCACATCATAGAAAATACTGAGATTTGCTGAATATTTGAATTTGGAGAAGTAATAAAATAATATGAATAAATATGTCTGAGTTAAACTGTGTCTTGGAGAGATTGTGCACTGGTCATTGTGAGGTGTTGACATTTTACTACGAGATAAAAAAAAATGCAGAAGAAATGTCTAATCATGGGAAAAAATAAAGGTAATACAGTAAAAAAAACAAACCTGAAAAATAACAAAGGTTAAGACGCCAGCACACATATATACAGTATTCTCCTTTATGTCATTTAAAACAAATAGTAAGATTTTGTTTATTTGATTTTTTGCGAGCATCAACGCTTGATTCGTAAAGGAAAGGCCATTGCAACCCTTCTGAGGGGTTTAGCAATACGTCTAAAGCCTTGTGGATTTATTCCATATATGGCAAAGGTGCAATGCGTTCATTGAGCTGCTCCCTGATTCCATTAATGTGAAGATTATTTTTTTATTATTATTTTTATTTCAGCCAATGCTTGGGACGCCAGTGATTTTAATCCCTTAATGCCAATATGGCCTACCTAAAGGGCTCTTACATGTCTATTCAGAGGGCAGACACAATAATGGCTTGAATAATGAATGCTTCCTGTGGTATTCATTTTTGAAAGGTCAGCAAGAAACTAAAATGTGTTCTTTGATGACTCCATCAAAAAAAGTCAGAAGCAAAATGCCTTAAACTCTGCTTTAGCTTTGTTTGCTAATATGACGTTTGTATTGCAGCCCTAGAAATCACCATTACAAATGCCACTGAATAAAATGACTTTGTTCATGTAAAATACATTTCATTTATTTATTATACTGTGGGGAATGACATGTCTTCTTTGGAATACAAAATGATATTTCAGTTCTGTATATCAACTATAGATTTATTTTATTTTTTTAAATTAAGGCCAAGGACACACTTGCTGTTTTTCAGCAAAGATAAAAATATAGTTTCCATTGTTTCATGTGGGATAATCTACACAGACAATTGTGTTTTGCACCATAGACAATAATGAGCCTAATTAAAAACAGCTCATCTGAAAAACAGTGTGACCCCTGCCAAAAACAGTAAGCATGTTTATTAAGGCCAAACATGGACTAAAAAGTATTTAGATCCAGTATATTTCCTTCTTTAACGTATATTGCTTATTTTGCCAATTCATCTGTTATTCTATTTTTGACCTTTTATGGCCTTTTTTAAATTTAGCTGCATTGAAATCAGATCTCCTCATTCCGATTTTGCTGAAAGATATTTGGCTCTCCCGACCTGGCACAAACTATTATTCAGTGTAAATGGCAAAATTCAGTCAAAACTGAATCAAGGAGCATCAAAAACTCACAACGAAGCCTTGAACATAAAAATATACCTTTTTCTGTTTTCAATTTTTTTTTTCTTTATAGTCTGAAAATTATATGTCTAAAATATATGGAACCGGGTAAAATAGACCTTTAGTAGGTAGGTTCATAAGAATCGAAAGTACATTTTGCATAATAAAGTTTAAGATATTCAGTGGAGATATTCAATTAATAGAGAGATATTTATATACCTTAAAAAATGATTATACACACACGCGTGCACATGGAAAGAAGTGTGACCCGTTTATAAATATACCTATTAGTTAATTAGACTTAAAAAATGTTGTTTTAAAGACTTGTTCGCTAGGTGGATTGTAGTTTACATTTTGGGTGTGTTGGTAGATCAAGTTCCTTCCACATTTCATCTCACTGCAGAAGTATCCTATTGTAATGGTAAGAGAACCAGCTCCACCCTTACTCATTGATTGACAGGTAACTTTTTGTTAGGATTAAGCACAGAGGTCACTTACCTGTATAGGTATTATAGTGTCCTGCTTATTTCTATTTATTTCAGGGACGTCAAAACTGTTTTTAGCTCCCATTTATCATTTCCCAGGCTCTTCTTGGTTTCTGGGACTGTGCAAATGGCCACAAAGACATTACATATCTTGTGCCCTCTACTTAACAACTACTAAACTCAGGTACAAACAAACTAGATGCATCAAGGGCTGGGGGGATGCAGAGCTAAAATATTGCTAAGGTGGGTTGCAAATCTGGAGTATTACTGGGGATGACTGCAAAATGGAATTATACCTGGGAGGATGATAAACTGCTAGGGGAACTGGAGTATGAATGGGGGGATGCCAATCTTGAGGACTACACAAGTGGGTTATAACTAGGGGACTGAAGATCATCTGTAGTTTATTGAGGCTTCAGCAGATCATCTATAGTGTATCTGGGCAGGGTCTGTGAGAGCTTCTTGCGCATGTCTGTAGGGAAAACTGAAAAGCATATGGGTATGTGTCTGACTGACATTCAAAGTAAGTTGCTTCTTATGCTGCCTCAATTTGTCTCCTGATGAAGCCGCAGTACTTTAGCAGCGAAACGCGTTGAGAAGTGGTTACAAAGCTGACTGTCCAAGTGCAGCATTTCATTACATGCTTTTATGTGTCTCCTATTTTTGTGAGTATTTTTCTATATCATCTTAATGTTTGATTAAATAGTATTTTATACTATACAAGCTTAATTCCAATTTTTCAAGATGGATGGATATGAATATACTTTTTGGACCTTCAGCCTTATTTGATCTACCTCTCCTGCCATCAAATCTAGTTGGAATCTTGCAATGTCAGTTTATCTGGTTGAGCCTTAAGAACAGTAAATGTTTTTGCATCTGGTAAGCCTCCTCATACACCAATGGTGGGTGGGCATTTGTTTTTTGTCACAAGTGATTTGGTGAACGTTCATATATTATTCACATTATACACTGTATGAAGTTTTGGGCATTTCAGTATATACAATTTGGTTACTCTGATAAGGCACTATTTGTGGCCATTTTTTGTGTGCTTTTTTCACAGTTCTTTTTTCTGGAAATCATTTTACGATTGGGCATTGAAGGTATATTCCCAAAAGAAGAGCAGCAATCATTCTTCTTAGACTTTGTTCCTAAACCTCTGATTTATTGTGGACTTTAATTGAATTTATATTTTGGGACTTTTATTGTTTTATTGTTTGATTATTGGATATTTTGTGTTTTTATTTATGTTTTGATTTGGTTTTAGCGCTTCTTTAAGTTGCGCCACATTGTTTGTAGTGAACTTTTTGTTTTATATCTTTATAAGGCTTGTCGAGACCAAAAATCCCTAAATATTTTTAAAAATTAAAGTTAAGGTATCCATTGGGTATGAGGTAAGTCGGATTTCTCTGAGGCTTACTGGGTAAGAGATTTAGGAAAAGATTTAAAATTGTTATGAGCAAAATACAAATATACAAAGAATTTAGAACCTGCAGATATATCATAAATCTGTATTCTGAATCTATGGAAGTCCAATAAAATAAAATAAGGAGGCTTAGAAGATAAGGAATGGAGATATGTGTAGACAAGTACTAGTACTCTTCAAATAAAAAGTTGGAGAAGGAGCATTCTTGCTAGAAAAAGGTAATTCGAATGATATTGCCTAAGCTAAATTTAGGGTGCTTGGATATAATGGAATGAGAAGGTCAGAAATTGCCATCTGAAAGATTTGGAAATGAATTACTCTGGCTGGGTGCGGCAAGTTCTGTAGCAACAAAATCCTCAGTAAAGGCAGATCTTGTCAGGGCAGATCTTAAAAAGTCTGTCACAAGATTTGCTTTTATGTATGTATGTATATTTTTATTTATAAAGCACCATAAGGTTACTTAGTAATGTACAATCCAACAATACAGATAAAATACAGACAAGGGAAAGGGCGTAACAAAGAACAAGTGAAGTAAATTACAGTCATATAATCAAGAAAATACATCACTCTAAGTGCCAGGCCATGACTGAAACAAGAGGATGGAGGTCCCTGTCCCACTTTTTCATCCTAGTGATATTTACTTATGTTGAAATGAAAGTTTTTCAATTAAGTTTAGCTAAAATGTTTTCAAATGCTCTAGGTGAGAAGTTTCCACCTATGATGGAATACATGGAACAAAGGAAAGTAGACTGTTGACCTTAGCACAATATGCTTGGGAGACTGAAAGAATAATTGTATCTTAGCAATATAAAGGGGCAGGGAAGGTAACAATCAAAACATTTTTGACCCTGATTTAAAACTCTGTTCTATAAAGATCCACCATTTCCCATTTCATTATTCAAGCAAAGTGCCTCAATAGATAATAGATGCACCCAAATTGATATAGGTCAAAGTGCATCATAATTGGTGAAAATGGGTCAAAGGCATTAAAAATGCTGAAAATGCTTCTGATTTTTCAATCTGACATTTTCCTTGTTGATTTTCTGTGAATAGTCGAAAACAGTCAAAAAATTTTGAAAGGGAAAAACATATATACTGACTAGTGACGGATTTACATCTCAGTAGCTTATAAGCACAGAATGCTCTGTGCCTTAGGCCACACCCACTAACTGACCACACCCCTTTGAAAAAAGAAATACAGACTATGGGATAAATTTATTAAAATTGGAAAGACTGCTCTGGGTCTTTCTGTGTTTATCAAGAAAAATCTCACATTGTTCTCATGAGATTTCTTTTGAGATTTCAAGATCGAGTTTTTCATGTCCCCACAATACAATATTTTTCACTGCACCAAGCAACTTGCTAGCCACTGACAGACAGCATGCATTAGATTAATGTTATGTAAATGATGTCTCAGATAGTTAATTGTTGATTTAACAATCATCAGGAGTCTTTGTTTGACTTGCCCAACTACAGCAGTTGATTGTGCTAGTAGAATTGTTGCTAGGTTGAGAGTGCAGTACATTGTGCTGAGTTATCTGTGTTTGTAGCTGAATGTATAAATACTGTGAACAGACACAATCCAAAGTCCAATCAGATGTGAGCAAATGGACCTTTCAGGGTCTCAGGGACCAAACTAACTGGTGTAAAATTGACTGAGACTTTACAATAGGCATGTACGTATAACTGTGTTACCAATATAAATGATTTTGCATTGTAACCAAGAGCTTACAGCTGTCATTGTTTATATACATATATAATAAGCCTTGACAATAGTGGGGGTTTAGTTTTCCTATAACAATATCTTTCCTGCTGATTTTTCAATGTTTCTCTAACCCCAGCGTACCTGTCCAGTTCTAGTGATTTTTTTCTCTTTCAGCAATGACAGAAACATAACCTCTTTATATCCCCAAAAAAAGACATTCTTCCGTTGTGCTTGCAAACAGGAAGTGTGTCCTAGTCTTTAGTAACATGTCTGTTTCTGGCTATTGTTAGACGATAAAGCAGTCATTTAACAACTGCTTTACATTACTTCTCTTCTAATTACTGTACGGTTAAATAAGGGTCATGTCTAATTGTATCTGTCACTTTCATTTTTTTTTTCATTACCCACAACATCGCCGTATAATGCACTACACTGTGTTAAAGGAAAACTATAGCAAATATAAAGAAAATTAAAAAAAAAAAAAATCACTAGAAAAAAAGAATAGAGGATCTATGAAATTGGCTCATTTATGTGCATAACAATGCCGCTAGAGAATTATACCAATTGCTGTTTCCATTTGACATTTGGCATGTATTTATATTGTATTGTACACATAAATCCGAAACGCAATCCATAGAAAAGAAACTTGGTTTTATCGTCAGTTTGTTTATGTATTTATTTTTAGCTATTGTTGCAGATAGAACTTGCTTAATTTGCTTAAATCCGGTTATTATCAGTAGTGTTTAGAAGGCCTGAGATTCAGGGGCATATTAATCAAAGTGCAAATTTGACCCCTGCAAAATTAATTTGCTTCAGTTTTGTTCACATGACTACTGTGAATCAAAGTCATCTGCGTATATTTGCTCAACGGCGAATTCACGCTGTGTTGAAGTGAATGGTCGCGTAGTATTTTATGTGTGTTGTCAGGCAAATTAATTGTAGCAGTATTTCATTGTAACGAAATTGTCATAAATAGACATAATGATGCAAAGCAATGTCATCTTTACACAGATCTGTTTAAAGTAAACAATGTCACTGCAATTACTTTTGTCTATAATATCTGCTACGTACTGGCAACAAGCATGTATTATCATAAGCAGGTCAACATTATGTTGCATTTTAATTGCCGGTATTGTCACTATAGTCACCTACACTGTAACAATTGTTTTTACAATTATTTGAATAACAGTCAAATTCTTCCTCATATTAATCGCCACATTTTTTTAAAGTGCACCTGTCACCTCAAAACACTAATACTAATTTAGGTTGTACTAATGAAATAAACGTTTTTGTAAATATATACTGTATGTATTTTTTTTTTTTTATGTACTTTTAAACAGCATTTCTTTCTGTCATCTTCCCTGCCAGCCTGACTTTTCCATCCAGAGTGTCAGCTGGGCGGGGCTAAATGATGATTTCCATTATAGCTCCTCCAATCAGATCCTTTAAATCACAATCTAGCAAGGATCTGATTGGTGGAGCTATATTGTCAAACATCATCACCCAACCCAGAAAAGAAAAGTCAGGCTGACAGGGAAGATGACAGAGAGAAAC
>WMED01009415.1:0-16327 GCA_019650415.1 Pipa parva | reverse complement strand
TATATAAATGGTGATTTATGGGCTGAACTTTGATATCAGATGAAGAAGCCTATGCAACATCTAAAATATATGAAATAAAATATTGTTCTTAATTTCTATGATAGTTATTTAGGGCGAAAGTTATTAAAGTCTAAAAAATCAAGTTTATACCGCGAGATCTCGAGTTGATCCTGCAAGATTATCACTCGAGTTTTTCAATCAAACTTTTCAAAGTAAAGGTATTCATACTTTACATTAGTAGTATGGCTACCTTTCCACTGAAAAATTCAATAGAAAAATTCAAGCGATAATCTCGCGGGATAAACTCGAAAAGCAGAGATCGGTCTTTATGACTTTAATAACTTTTGCCCTAAGAAGGAACCATAATCTGTTCTCTATTTCTTCTAGGCCTTTTTCTTAACTATGCTTAGGGCTGTAATAGTAACGTTTATTATTACTGTTATTAAAATAGTAACTATAATACTTGCAAATTGTTTATCTCCAAACAACTCAGCATTGCAAAGACATTTATATTTAAAAGAGCGGAATGCAATATTGACTTCTTATTCAGGGACAGAAAATTCAAAAGGAGAAAATGCCATTCCAAGGTCCATTTTAAATGCTAAAGGGATCACATTCCATTTGCAAGAGTGAAAAATTCACTTCCAAATATTCTTTGGAAAGTATTACAGATATGCATTACTTTGTAATGAATAGAAAAATATGCCATGTATTTGTAAAATAAACTTATAAAATAAATAGCTCGTTAGTGATTTAAAGGAACTCAAATAAAGATGTTTCAGCTTGATAAAGCTTGATCCATTCTTCATTTTTCATTGCCTGATAGCTCCCTTGTCTTGATAAGCTGTACCCTTAAGATAATCAATCATCTATTTCATGTAATGTAATTGTTTGACAGGATATGTTTATTTAACTCGGGGAATACTTGTGGTAAAGCTTAGCATATTTTGGGTGCCCAGAGGCCATTAGAATAGCAGAAAGCAGCATAGGTTTGAATAAATGTTTCTTTCACTATGTGAATTAACATACCATCTGTTACACACAAATATGTTGGGCACCAAAAGATATAAACTCATAAAAAAAACTTTCAGTGAATATACTGCACCACACAGAGATGATGATGTGGACTGGCTTTATATCAGCCCTGTGTTTACCAGTTCCACATCACTGTTTGTGTACAGAATTAGATTTGTGACTGTAACCTTTACATGAGATTATTATAAAAAATATGTACATGTTTCCTCTTAATGATAAACCACATGCACATAACACATATGAGAAGTTAGTGTCAAGCTTATATATCATCATCATCATAACAATGGACAACTTCACCATTTTGTAGCGTTTTGTTCACTGGCCTTGACATTGTAGAAGAGTAGCAATAATTGTAATAATTTATGTTCAATGTCTGACAATTTCTAGCTTCTGTTGGCATTTGGTCACTGTGGTTTTGAAGACCAGACCTTTGAGTAAACTTTTGGCAGAATATTACAGGAACAATGTCTTAAGTCCACCAACCACCTTTATTTGGCCAAGTCAAATCTACGTAATTACAGCAGTAGAAAATAGCGAATTGTCACTTTAACGTAAGATGAGTTGCCTAATTTCCACAAATTTACTGGAAAATAGGCTCAAAGTGGTACATAAAAACATGGCTGGCTTACAAACTATGTGAGAATGAACCACATCACAGAAAAGAACAACTTTTGCTGAGTATGTGAACCTGGGGAAGTTCTTACTTGTGGTAATTTACTTATCTACCAAACACTTCACATGGTGTACATGGATTATTGTCCCTTTAATATTCACAGAAGGTTTTTATGATATGGCTGTTATACTGATTTTTTTCCAGAATGCGTAAGGTTAAAGGATGCTGTTTAGAACTGAATCCACTCAAATTTCAACCACGAAATGAAACCCACTATACCATAACTAAAAATATTTTTATTAGTATTGATACATGCTTAACTTATTTAGCAGAGAGCAAGCTTTTTTCTGCTTCCTGCATTAGTAGCGTGATTTCTTTTATTTTCTGCTGTAGATGCTGTTGCCTCACAGTTAACATTGTTACATTTCCCTCAGGCGTTTTGGTGAAGATGCTTTAGCAATTATGCTCTATCAGAATAACCTTATTTGTGAATAGAGCATCGCAGGAAAACAGTCAGAGATTATTCTGATGATTCTGCACTAACCACACAGGGAATAATAATGCAACTGGATGCTCTTTCTTACCAGAATGGCTGAAATACATGTTTTTTTCTTCCAGGGAAGCCAGATCCTACTATAAAAATAAGATACACAAAATTCAGCCAGAAACGTAAACTCCTATAGCACTTGGTCATCCAAACTGATTCATTTTCTCATATATAAGCATGCATAAGGTAAAGATTATGGATATGGATTACATATAGACAAGGTGGTCTCTATGAAGACAGTAGCTTCAGAAAATACAAAGAATCTACATGTTCTTTATATAAAAATGCATAATAATGTTCATTTTGATAACATCACACATAAGGCATAAACACTATAACTTTGTAATAGGTAACAATTCCTTTATGGTTTATTAATAATATATACACAACGTTAAACAGGAAGGAAATTAAACTCTGGTCTATTAAACAGGGAGTTTAATCACAGTAAAATGTGAGTATTTTTTTTATAAATTAAGTGAGCGCAGCAAATAATGCTACACTATATTACTCCCTAGAAACGTATAGTAAAACTGCAGAAAGATGAAGGGATATTGGCTGAAGTCCGAATTGTTGGCTAAAGGTGTGAATGCACCAGCTAAAGATGGTCGCAATAGACGGCTACTGTCACAGTCGCGACTTCATTGTGGGAATATTGTCGCTGTCGTGGATTTGCTATGGGAATCCGCTGTTTGAAATTTCAACAGTCGAATTCTCACTGAAGTCAATGACCCCTGAAGTGAGGGATAAGTTAGATTAAAGGAGAAGTAAAGGCCAAAATGAAATTAATATATAATAAAATGGACCTGATACTAGGTGGGAAGTGCTTATTTTCATAGGGAATGGATTAGCTATTCTGAGGCTTGAAGGTAGTTTTACACAGCTATGAAGCTGCGCTCTGGCTCCCCCTCCTGACAGGCATTGATGGTCTAGAGCGGCGTCACACCTACTCCAGACATGCACAGTGATGATTTTGCCACTCAATTTAACCGATGCTGATCAGCAATATGATCTCTACGCATTATCAGTATTTATATTTCCTACAGCATTTTTTTACTTGTGGAAAATGACAAACAGCTTTTTTTATGACACAGAGACAATGCCCTACAGATGTTTATATCTTCAGACAGTACCCAACAGGCCTATATTCAGACCCAGTACTTTGCTGTCTTATTTCCAGAGCCAGTGTCCAACATACATATATCAGAATACAGTACCCCTTAGAGTTTTCAATCATTTATATATATAAACAAATGAACACATAAACACAGATACCATGCTATATTTATACCCTAATAAAATATACTGTGCCTATAAAATTATACAGACAAAAGTACAAGATGGACAGATGTTTACTCAGATACAATGTAGTTTTATTCCCCAATCACAGTGTCTGCTATTAGACTCACTATCTACCAGAAACATAATTCAGCTTCATTTGATGATGACTATCCTCTTAACTGCTATCTATTCGCAAGTCCTGCTTCCTTACTTTGTCATCTCTATCTTCCTACCCATTAAGACATTTAAAATCTCAAATGCAAAATATATGTGATAACAAGAAAGCCAAGTCTTGTCAGTAATGTCCAGTGTTACAAGCAACTAAGGGGGTAATTCACCAAAGAGTGAACTTACCCTGTGATCGTTCGCTTCAATACGCATATCCTGTTATGCACTCGCTGATGTTGCGTAGAGCCTCACGAGCTTTGCTGAGACTGGAATCCCTTTAAAGCTTTCACTGATGTCTGCAAACGATCACAGGGTAAGTTCGCTCTTTGGTGAATTACCCCCTAAATGTTGAGAGACACAGAAGAGATCGGTAGTCATTTATGGCTGCAAAAATAATTAATCCTGCAAAGTTTTCTTCAATAAAAGAGTCTGCAGACAGAATATTAGACTGAAAAGTTTCCAGAAACTTTCATTAATGTTGCATCAATTGCTCCACACTAACCCATATGGAACATTAGAGACACATCCCTGTCAACATTTGTAGAATCTATCCCATACATAATTTATCTCCATATTCTATCTTTTAAAACAGTAGCATTTCCTAATGGATATACCCGAACCTTAGCTTACAGTTTCATCATCACCAGTACCCCCAGGCTGGTGTCTCTCTTTAAGTCAGTGGTTCAAAATATTCATTCCTAAATGATATGGCAGCTGCATTGTTACATAGTAACATAGTTTATAAGGCAGAAAAAAAGACACAAGTCCATCCAGTTAAGCCTATTATCCTGCAATGTTGATCCAGAGCAGTGCAAAAAAACCCATGAGGCCATTAGCCAATTATTTCAATTATTTTACCTAAAATTTTCAACATATTTTTGCATCCACAAAAGATTATTTTCTCTTTTATAAATTTTACAATCAGCAGATGTCTAGACAGGGCTTCACATAGCAAATTCTTGCCTTTAATCAATGTATTTAATATTGTGATGACATTAATAAAACAGATTTTCAATATAACCACTGAGATATCTTTTAATGTGTCTTGAGAAGTTTGATTTCAGATACAAATAAATCTTCTCCTATCTTCTCAAGGACATACTTATAATCTTGTGACCAAAAAGAAAAAAGGCGTTAGTATCCCTCGTGTTACAAGCTACAGATATTTCATAATGAAAAGTCAGAGTTAACCATAGCATTTATTTCATGTTGTGTGCTACAATTTTGTACTGACAGTACTCTCTTTTAGGGTTGCTCCATCATTTGGGTGCATAGAGAATTCTAGAAAAAAGATATTAAGAATAAGAAATGAGTGGAATATTGACTGGTATACGTAAAGGTCATGAAATATCACAGTTGATGAGATTGATAATCCCTTTGAATTCAGAAGTTAGAGGACTTGTTTAAATTAATATGCTTGAGATGATTTTACATTTCACAAACATTTGTTTAGAATGCAAGGTTTTAAGCCCCATGAAAATGTATTTGAACAAATAAGTGCTGTTCACCTTTTCCTATTACAAATATTGAGCCTTGTTGTTGGTAATCCGGTATCAAACTGATCTTTGTTTTCTAACAAAAGGTTCAATGCACCAAATAAAATTTTAATTAAAATGTTCCCAGAGCTGATCAGAAAGCATTGATCACTAACAAGTGTTCAAATAAATAAACCAAACACTAAAACTATGTTAGCTTAAAACATTTTGGTAATGCTACCCTATTGAACCATGTTATTTGCAGTGACAAACCCAATTCTATTCATTTCATAAAAAAAAAAACCCATGGAACATTCTCTGCTTTTACATCTGCTCTAAGAAAACTACTGAAACAATTGAAACCTATTACAGATATTAATGCTATCAGACAACTAAAGACATTAAGGGGGTAATTCACCAAAGAATGAACTTACACTCCGATCATTCGCTTCTGTAACCATAGCTCTACTCAAGACGCCTTGTGAGACTGGAATCCCTTTATAGTGTTTGCTGATGTCCGCGTGCAGGACATCAGCGAGCGCATAACAGGATATGTGTACTGAAGCGAACGATCGCAGGGTAAGTTCGCTCTTTGGTGAATTACCCCCTAAGGCTGGCAAAATATGCAGCAATTATCCTTTAATATGATCCTTGCTACATTGCTTGATGCCAGCAATATGCAAGAAGGTTATTGATTACCGCATATACTCGTGTATAAGTCGATCTCGTGTATAAGTCGAGGTCAGTTTTTGGGCCAAAAATTATGAAATTTTCTATGCCCCTTGTATAAGTCAAGGAAGGAGTGGGGGGCTGTAAAGTGTGTGAGGAGCTGACTGATTTGAGGGGACGGTGGAGGCTATTGCCTTGTTTTTCCCTGTGAAATGGCGTAGTAGAGAGCGTGTCACATGCGGTTGCTGTGGTGTATCTACTGGCCATGAAATGAACCCCTGCTGGTGTTTTGCAGGCCTTTGGGGACGTACTTGTGTGTGGCCTGTATAGCTGTGGGTTGAGGCTGATGTTCCACTTCTGTTCTTGCAGAGTGTGCTCTGGGTTGTCTGCTGTATTTAAAGTTCAGGTTTATTGAAGGCTGGAGTGTGTGGGGAGTTGTTAGTCTGTGACTATGTACTGTGCCAGTTCAGACACCCACCTCTATAGTGAGACCGGGTACGGTCACATGACCTCCTGCCAAGTTATGATATTCAGTGCTGGCAGGTCTGATAGATGTTTACCCAATCTGCTGGGCATTCGAGTCATTATCGGGACCAAAGGGAAACTTACAGAGTCAGTATTCCTCTCTCTGCTCAGCTCCTCTCCTGCCTGCATCAGCTTGCCACCGCTCCCTCCTTGCACCCCTGTAGGAAGGACACGCCTTCCGTTTTGGGCCTTGTCAGCTGTATAGATCGCCACCGCATCTACAGCGTCAGATTGGGGAACAGTATGTAATGGTAGGGATTGGCTTTGGGAAGTGCTCTCTGACAGAAAAGTCTGTGAGAACTGACCTTTTTCCGACGATCCTTTCCTGTCACCCTCCTTGCCAGCAGCCACCGGGCATGATACTTCGAAGCGGCTGCAGAAGTTTAAATAATTCCTCTCTCCCTGAACATGGCGCCCAACACTGCCACAGTAAGCTTCAGCATGACGTAACTGACTGGGGTGGAGTTGGGAAGCGCTGTCTTATACACGTATTTACTCGTGTATAAGTCAAGTATGTGATTTTAAATAATTTTTTTTACCTAAATTTCTCGACTTATACACGAGTATATACGGTAAGCAACAACACTTGCAACAGCATGCACAATCAATTTATTGATTATTTAAAAAGATCACTTTTAATCACTGTTCACCTATACACTAGAAGATTCTTGTTAACAGTTAGTGAGTGAATTGACTCATGTAAGGATAGCACATTAAGAAAATATGTTAACCATTAAATAGCTATGGGTCATAGCATAGCCATTTTTTGAAAGACATAACAGAAAAAGGTAAGAAAGATTAAAATGAATTCCATTTGGGGTTGGTTTGTGTCAGCCACAAACTTGATACAAGGAAAGGGGTAAATTCAACAGAAATGGCACTTAAGTTCATACCATCCCATTGGAAATAAATTACATCCAATCTTTTTTATATCTGTTTTTATTTCATGTACTATATTTTCTCTTTAATGAACTCCATTCAATATTCTAAGATTAAAATACATTGCTTTGCATTAGCCAGTTTGTTCTATTATGTAATAATCATAGCTAGAGAGCGCACTGTGATAGCAACTGTAACTACTAGATAAAATAAATAAACAGATACCAGAGGGAAATGAGTATTATCATACAATAGACCAGGGGTAGGAAAACTGTCTCCTGAGTCGCATCCGGCTCTTCAGCTGCCTTGTTGTGCCTCTTGAGTGTATCTCCCTCGCCCCGCCCATGACCGATGCTGCTTCTGATAGGACGTTGGGAGGTCATGTGATCGGGACCGTGTGCTCCTTCCTCTTTTTGGCTCCGTAAAACAATTTCCCCATTGTAGCAGGGAGCGAAATGACTCCCACCTGTGCAAAGTTTGCCAACCCCTGCACTAGACACACACAAATACAGTTTCAAAGGACATTCTAGGTTACTTTAATACTAAGACCAGTGTTACACTAGCTGTTTTGTAGCTGAAATGGAAAAAATAGTATTCATTGTTTCCTGTTGGATAATCCACACAGACTATTTTTTTTTTTGCACCATAGACAATATTGAGTCTAATTAAGAACAGCTCAGCACCAAAACAGCCAGTGAGACCCTGGTCTAATAGAGTTTATAATGACCTATTATAAAATAGATATTAATTGAACTGTGTGATGAAAAAACAAAAAGCAAACACTACAAGCTGCAAAGCTGCATCAAAGCTCTTTCCCTTCTACTTCATAAAATACATTTTTTTACAACTTGGTGTCATGCACTTCCCATCATATGTCACAGTGGAAAGGTTACCTTGGCAACACAACTAGTTTAAATATTCAGCCATAATTGTTAATTTTCAGTAAAGATAATGTACTGTTATTACTGTGGTAAATTACTACTTTGAATGTAATATCCACGATACCTTTTTTGTTGTGATACTTGTCACTTCCATTTATTTCATCGTATTAGCCAGCAGCAACTTTGGCACCATAAGGGATAATCATACCAAGATAAATATGACAAGTACCACAACAGGAATGACAAGAAATGTAAATACCATAGCAATAACATTAATGTACTGCATTGCAAACAGAAAGCACAGTGCCATGCTGGTCATTAATTAGGCAAACACTAACTCAAGATCTCTATTATTGATTCCAAACATTCAGGAAAAGTTACACATAGATGAAAATTGTTTTTTAACAATAAGTTATGAGTAGGTATATTTATGGATTCTTTTGTGTTTTAAACTTTATTGCAAAGGCAGTCAAATACAACTGATAGCGCACAGTGGAATGTTAGGAGAGATGTTACTCTGATGTACTCTATTCCATGCCTTATGTTTGCTGTGAAATATGTAACACAAAGGGAAGAGGGAAGAAAAAATGGGGCATTTGCAACTGTTTAGATTTTAAAAAACTTGATGACTATTTTCTAGAATTCCTTGGGGGATATTTCTATAAATCATAAATGTTTTCTCCAGGTATATCGAGATCAATATACCTTTAATTAGATTGAAAAGATTGATATAGCTGATTAATTAATAAAGAATTTATCTTAATGAATGTTTAAATCAATGAAAACACATGGAATTAAAGGAACCTTTCTTTATTATGGGTACTAGATACTGTAACTGTAAAGGTGGGATCTTGATCCAGGGAATTTATTCTGATTGCCATATTTGGAGGAATATGAAGGAAGGAATTTTTATCATCTAAAAATAGCTGAGCTAGAATTACTGATATTTAAAGAAAAATATGAAATAGAGGGAATAACAAAAACATGGCTAAATGATAATTATGACTGGGCAGTTAATCTAGACGGATACACATCATTCAAAAGGGACTGTAAACACCGGAAAGGGGGAGGAGTTTGCCTTTATGTTAAGTCTTGCCTAAAGCCCTTATTAAAGGAAGACATACTGTATATGAGAGCAATGAAAACATAGAATCATTATGGGTAGAATTACAGGGAGAGAAAAACAGTAATAAAATACTGATGGGGGTTTGCTATAAGCAATAATAATATAGTAGCCGCCATAGAAGATTTACTATTAGGACAAATAAATGAGGCAGCAAAGCACAATGAGGTAGTAATAATGGGGGACTTCAACTTCCCAGATATAAATTGGGAAACTGAAACCTGTAGATCCTCTAACGGAAACAGGTTTTTGTCAATAGCTAAAGATAATTGTCTTTCTCAACTGGTGCAGGAACCAACAAGAGGGATGAAGGGGGCAGCACTAGACTTAGTATTATCTACTAGGCCTGATAGAATAACAAAGGTGCAGGTGGGGGGGCACTTAGGAAATAGTGACCATAATATGATAGAGTTCCAGTTAAGCTTTAATGGGATTTACTGTCACTAAAACATTTAATTTAAGAAAGTCTAAATTTAGTCAGCTTAGAGATGCCCTTACTCTCATTAACTGAGACAATGTTCTCAATAGTAAGAGTACAGATGCTAAAAGGGATACTTTAAAAAAAATTGACTGCTTCTTGTGAGAGGTAAATACCATATGGGAATAAAAGAGTTAGAAATAAAAGAAAGCCTGTATGGATGAATAAAAATGTAATTCAGGCTATAAATGCCAAAAAGAAAGCATTTACAGTGCTAAAACAGGAAGGCAGTATTTTAGCACTTACAAAGGTATAGAATTCAAAATAAACTATATAAAAAACAAATTAAAGCAGCTAAGTTGGACACAGAAAGACTCATTGCCCAGACGAGTAAAACAAACGCAAAAATGTTCTTTAATTACATAAATAATAAAAAGATTAAAACTGATAGTGTTGGTCTCTTAAAAAAATAATGAAAGGATCAGGAGAAAGCAAACTTATTAAACATGTTTTTCTCCACTGTGTTCACAGAGGAAAATGAAATGTCAGGTGAAATAAAGAGAGATAAAGTAAATGCTCCTTTAAATATTGAATGTATAACCTAGTACAAAGTACTGCACCGTCTTAACATGATTAAAATAGATAAATCACTGGGTCCAGACAAAATACACCCTAGGGTCTTAAGGGAATTAAGTACAGTCATAGACAGAACATTATTTTTTAATATTTATTTAGGGACTCTATGATGACAGGGACTGTTCCAAAAGACTGGCATGTTGCAAATGTGGTCCCTGTATTCAAAAAGGGGTCAAAGCATGAACCTGAAAACTAAAGACCTGTAAGTCTAACTTCTATTGTGAGTAAACTGTTTGAAGGCTTTCTAAGAAATGCTATACTAGAGTATCTTAACATGAAAAAATGTATAACTCCATATCAACATGGGTTTATAAGGAACCAATCCTGCCAAACAAATCAAATAAGGAGGAGGTCAGCTATAGACTCAACAGGGGGAGTCACTGGAAGTCATATACAGTGGAGGAAATACAAGACTTAGAACTTGGTGCCAAAACCCTTGTTGGCAAGCAAAGCAGTCAAATGTTTTTTGTAGCTGATGATGAAGTTTGCACACAAATCAAGAGGAAATTTGGCCACTCCTTTTTGCAGATCATCTCTAAATCATTAAGATTTTGAGGCTGTCGCTTGGCAACTCGGAGATTCAACTCCATCCATAAGTTTTCTATGGGGTTAAGGTGTGGAGACTGGCTAGGCCACTCCATGGCCTTAATGTGCGTCTTTCTGAGCCACTCCTTTGTTGCCTTGGCTGTATGTTTTGGGTCATTGTCTTGCTGGAATACCAAGCCACAACCCATTTTTAATGTTCTGGCAGAGGACATTAAACTGTGTTAAGTAGTTAATGCAAAGGAGGAGAGTACTTTATTACAGATGGATCTGGATAAGTTAGAGGCTTGGGTAGGAAAGTGGCAAATGAGGTTTAACGCTGATAAATGTAAAGTTAAGCATATGGGAAGTGGAAATGTATGTCTAGATTATTTTCTAAATGGGAAATCACTGGTGAAAACAAACATGGAAAAGGATTTAGGAATTCTAGTCAACAATAAACTTAACTACCAACCAGTGACAAGCAGCAGCTGCCAAAGCAAAAAGGATCATGGGGTGCCTCAAAAGGGGTATAGCCGTACATAACGAGAACATAATTATACCTCAATACAAAGCACTGATCAGACCACACATGGAATATTGTGTGCAGTTTTGGGCACCAGTGCACAAGAAAGATGTAGTTGAGCTTGAGAGGGTTCAAAGGTGGGCTACTAAAATAATTAATGGAATGAGCAATATACAGTAACAAGAAAGATTATCAAAGCTGGGCTTGTTTAGACTAGAAAAAAGAAGATTAAGGGGTGACCTAATAATGATGTATAAATATATTACAGGTCAATACAGAGATCTCTCCCACAATATATTTATACCAAGAACTGTAAGTATAACAAGGGGGTCATCCTCTACATTTAGAGGAAAGAAGGTTTCTGTATGAACATAGAGGGTTTTTTTTACTGTAAGAACAGTGAGGTTATGGAACACTCTGCCTGAAAAAGTTGCTATGGTTAAATCCATTAAGGAGTTCAAAACTGGTTTGGATGCTTTCCTTCAGTGTAAGAACATTACAAGTTATGGGTAATAGATAACTGAAGGTGGGATCTTGATCCAGGGAATTATTCTGATTGCCATATTTGGAGTTGGGAAGGAATTTTTTCCCTAATATGAGGATAATTGGCTCTTGCCTCATGGGTTTTTTGCCTTCCTCTGGATCAACATTGCAGGAAAAATAGGCTGAACTTAATGGACTTGTGTCTTTTTTTAGCCTTATAACTATGTTACTATGTTAATTGGTTGGGTTAGCTTTAGTTTTAGCATTTATTGTCTACTTTTCCCTGTAATGTACCATGTTTTGATTAATGAAAAGTTATAATTTTTACAGTTTCTAGTGAAAGGATTAGGCTACTAATGAACATATATGGCTTTTCATTTTTTTTAAATTAAAAAAAAAATATAAATGATTATGAGTTGCAAAAAAATCATTTGGAACACAGACCTAACACAATGGAAATTCATACAAACTTCATTAAAGAAATTTTACAAAAAAAAAAGGTGGTTTGTTTTATTTGAATGAAGTACAATAAAGGTTAAACTTTTTTCAAGTTGAAGAAGTGCTTATTTATATCAATAAAACTAAACTGGCAGGGAGAACTCTTTGCACTTTCTAAGTCATTTAATACAAATAAATTATGATCCCAACAGACTTCCATCTACAGTTCATTTGCAGGAGAGTTTATAATATGGCCATATTAAATTGTCAAGGATTTGTACACATATCCTGCAGTCCCTTAATGCTACTGTAAATGTCAGGCTACTTCAATAAAACTAATTTATTTTGATGCAATTTTAAATCAATGGTTTTAAATACCACAGATCATTTATCCTGTAGGTACACAAAGAAAGGCTTTGCAATCAATTTAAACTACACTAACATGTGCTTAGTGATTCAGTAGAACACATTTAAGTCACATTAGCAAGACAAATCATTCAAGGTATGGAAAATGTAAATTCGTTTGGTACACATGATCTACAGGCATCCCACATTAGACTAGGCTAAATCAATATGATCAAAATAGTCATATTATTATTATTATGGAACTCATTTAGCAAGCATTGAATTACATCTATAAATATCTAATTCCTGTTCATTTTAATTCATTTAAAATAAATAGGGGATGCTGTGACTAAAGAGAAAAATATTTGCAGCTATACCCAAACTTACTCTTTTAATTAGTTGCCCTTTATTTTATTTTCTGTGCATTGAAACTTAGTATATAGTTATTAGTTTATTCTATCTTTATTCTGCCTTCTGCTTGGAAAAGACAATTTCTGTCATGCAGATGAGTGCATAATCTACTCTATCCCAAGCCTTTTTACCACTTCCCACTTTAACAATGATCCATTTTCCTTATAAAGTATGGATCACCATTTTCCTTATGGATATTCATGAATGTGCCTTATGACTAAGTTTTTCACTAAGGTGCGAATTTGAATTCTCAAACAACAGATTCTCATAGCAAATTCACAGCTGCAACAAATTTCCCATTGTAAAGCTGCGACTGCGACAATTTTTAAAGCTTTAATTGCAACAATTTTCCATCGTAAATTCGCAACTTCGAGATTATTCCCACTATAAAGATGGGACTGCGACAGTAGCAGTCTATTGCGACTGTCTTTAGCTGGTGAATTTACACCTTTATGCAACAATTCGGACTTTAGTGAATAACTGAGACTTTTAATAAAGGTCCATGACTCTTTTGTCATAGACTTGTGTAGACTTGAAAACCCTAGACACAGTTTTTTTGTGTTTATGTCACTTCCAGATGCAGTTTGGTTTTTTGTTCTGAGTGATGTCACAAAGGAGAGGTGCTTTTTATGCCCTAGGTGCTTTTTATGCCCTAGGTGCATTTTGCATGTTTTGACCACACAAAGTCACCCACCTTGTGGCTGAGATGTTGATACTCCCAGGTGCTTCCACTTCACAATAACAGCACTTTCATTTGATCATTTCATGAAATAACTTGTTTCAAAGGTGGCATTCTATGACAGCAGCACATTTAAAGACACTGAGCTCTTGAGTATGACCCAGTACAACTACCAGAATTTGTCTATGACTGTGTGCTACATTTCATGCTACTGTATACAACTGGCATGGCTGAAACATCAAAAAGTAGGAGGGATTTCCACATAATTATGGCATTATGGTGTCAATTGTAAAGTATACTACAGGCTGTGCCTAGAATATTTGCAGTAATTCTGTTATTATTTCATAATATTAATGATACTATCATGAAAAGAATATTGTTATTCTGTTTCTAACAATTTACCAAATTCCTTTAGATCATAAGTTCAATTGTGTTTTTCAACTGATTTGACTTTGCTCATTTCAGTTTATTAAATAGATATAGCACAGCAGACAATTCATCATGTTTAGACCATTAAGGATTTCTACCATTAAGTGCTTATCCATAAGCACTCTCCGGTGAGTGCAACTAAAAGAGGGGGGAGTTTTAGTGATTCACCCCCTGTTTTATCCCTATCCATCACTTGATATCTTTTGATCACATTTAATCATTTTTCTATATATTTTTGGAACACTTAAGCACGTTCAAGATTCACACATTGACAACAGAGTTCGCACATTAACAGTGTGTACCACTTGATGTGTATTCACCTCACGTGCACAATCACATTTATGCACTATTGAAACCAACGTTATCACACTAGGCGAGATTTTCTCTCTTTTCATTTCATATATCCATCCAGCGCTACCACACGGATTCTGGCTGACTGGAATCTTAATTCGGATCATTTTAATGTTTAATACTTGGAGTCAAGCAGTGTGGGGTTAAGTTTTCCTTTTGGTTTTTCAAAAAAAGAAAAGAAAACCAGGCCTGATTTAGAAATAAGAAATATCTTATGTGTATAGCATCCATTTATAATAGATAAATTATTTGGTGAGACTGGAATATTTTGGGGTATTTCTTTACTGTTGTTTTTATGTAGATTTTTCACCAATATGTCCTTCTCAGTGAACCTCACTCTACTATCTACTCAAGAAATTAGAATGCATGACCTTCCTGATAAATATTAAATGACTAATTTATTTGCTACTCAAGGTTCAAAGGAACACATAGAACTTTCTAATGTTGCATACAACTATTTTGACTTTTTGGGTGCAGACTACTTTTTTCTAGAAGTTTCCACAATTATTTTTTTTAATAAGGAAGCAAACTGAAAGTGAATATAATACAAATGGATACCAACAGTCTTCACACAAATTCCCAGGATTTTACTTCTTTTTGCTAGTTCTCTTTATAAAAGAGATGAATGCAGTGGCATGAACGTTTTCACTGACTGTCAAATCCAGAACACCTAACAGTTACATTCTCCTCAACTCACAGCTTTTACAAATAGCAAAAAATAATTACAGAGTAGAAACCAATAGTGGAAAGAGAGTTGACATGACATTGACTTTAACATTCTAATAGTAATGGAACAAAAGTTGCTATTCAGATATCATCAAAACTATATTTAGTACACTCCATTCAAAATAATAAACTATAAAGCTTTACAATGTATACCTTTTTTAGTTGATTATTTTAAAGGGGTTTTATAATATAAATTTATAATGTGGCAAAAGGGATATTGTTACTGAAAGGATCATTTAATTTTGTAAAATCTTATTTTTTTTTTGCAAAGGTTATAGGAATATAATATGAATACTAACAAGTCTGGCAAATGTGAAGAGTCAATTGAAGAATACATCACCATCTGAGAATAATTCTAAGAGATCCCGCCCCAAATATGCTGTTGAAACACTTGTTTTGTTAAGTCTCTTTTTGGACCAAAAAGTTCATCATATGATAGGATTATATTAATATATATCTATATATATATATATACAGTATATTAATTATAATATTATATAATCCAACTTAGAACATTTTGGCAATAAAAAATACATTGTTTGGAAATTGTGAAGTGCATTGTTTTTCTTTCAAAAATGTTAGTTGATTGGAACCTGGTAAGTTCCCCGGTCTGAATACTACTGAGATCTGTAAATAAGAAATAAAAAAAGCCTTATAAACAATATTGGAGTTAATGTATATTATAATCTTTTCATATTAAAAGCTTGCTGATTCATGCTATACTTAAAAAATATGCAATACATTGAAAGGAACTGAGAGTTACAAAGATTAATATATTTATAATAATATAAACAAGATCTCATATAACTTAGTAACATAGTTTATAAGACTGAAAAAAGACACAAGTTCATCTAGTTCAGTCTATTTTCCTGTAATCTTGATCCAGAGGAAGGCAAAAAAAAAAAAAAACCATGAGGCAGGAGCCAATTATCCTCATATTAGGTTAACAATTCCTTCCTGCCACCAAATATGGCAATCAGAATAATTCCCTGGATCAAGATGCCACCTCCAGTTCTTTTATACCCAAAACTTGTAATGTTCTTACACTGAAGGTAAAACATCCAAACACCTTTTGAACTCTTTAATGGAATTAACCATGATAACATCTTCAGACAGAGGGGGGAATTCACCATTGTCCGAAGTAGTGCGAACAGTTCGGGCGACTGCGCC